>JACXGI010000236.1:24183-145584 GCA_016801175.1 Esox masquinongy | reverse complement strand
GGAGGAGGGGGCTAAAATAGTGGCCTCCACTGTTTGCCTTTTAGTCTCTACTGGGGGACAATAATTCATTTATACAAATGTTAATTTAACAGATGGTATATTCTAAAGCGACTTACTGTAGTGAATGCATATTTTTATACTGACTCTACATGAAATCAAACCCAAAACCCTGACTTTGCAAGCACCATGCTCTTACCAACTGAGCTACAAACGAACCATCAGTCAAATCTTCATATGAACCACAAAGAATTGTCTTTAGACCCACACAGTGACCTTGCACTATACTGAAGTGTTGTAGTTTAACAACATTTTAGCAAGCATTTGGAATGTCTTAGTTACTTTTGGCCTACTGACGTATCAGCCAAAAAACCTTTAGAGGAATGGGAAAATGGAGGTGGGAAATACAGTACTGAGGCTCCAGACGAGGCCAGGTTATTGCTCTGTGCTGTGAGCTTTCTCAGTGCTGCAGCGGTATCACCCCACCCTCACATTGTGAATGAAGATCAATGAAGTTCAATGGCTACACGACACAAGCTAG
This sequence comes from Esox masquinongy, assembly GCA_016801175.1. NCBI lineage: Eukaryota > Metazoa > Chordata > Actinopteri > Esociformes > Esocidae > Esox > Esox masquinongy. The sequence continues at coordinate 145,046 of JACXGI010000236.1, read as the reverse complement.
TTCCCAAAGCAGCCCTCTACAAGATTGCCATCAGACTGCATCATCACTGACCACCTCTGATCTAGCCATGAACTGTTCCTCTCAAAAATCAAATATTTGTTGTTGTTTTTTTGCACACAACAAACACTTCAATGAAAAGAACAAAATCCACTTTGGGTTTAAAAAAAAGGACCAAAAATAGTATAAAATTAAATGAAATAAATAAAATTAATATTGTTTAAAACATAAAGAAATACCCCAAACTGCTTGTTAATTGTGGCCTTTAATATGGCCATAAGGCGTGCCTGCTGGCAGTCACCTCCTCCCACTCCTTCTCCAGTCCCCACATCTGGACCCTTCTGGGAGGGAAAGGAGCCCACACCACAATCCAAGATGAAACATAACATTAACCAAAACAGGAGCAAAGCAGCCTAGAATTGTGTGTACTTTCTGTAGGCAGCTAGACTATCACATACTTCATCAAACTGGCGTGCCAGTGTCAAACGGTAATGACTGACTGCTGCTTACCCCAACAGGTTAGATGCAATGAAACTAACATTTAGGCTGCAATTGCTCAGGTAGAACTTAATATTACATTGTATGACAATTACAATCAGCTAAGACAAATACATGAATGTAGGAGAACTATAAAAACAGACATGCTGGAACTCGCACCGCTATGGAATACGCAAATGTAGAGTTGCGCGTTACTAGCTAGTGCACAGCACAGTGGAAAGACAGCTAGCTACACTCCAGCCACATGACTCACTCAAAATCTATCGTTGAAGAATTTCTCCTGCCGTTGTCCAGGTGTTCTCAAATTGATCACTGCTGAATTCAATTCCTGATGTCATCATCAGATCCAGCAAAAGCTTGAGCACCGTCTCGCTGTTGTATTGTATTGCATTTAATGTTTTCGCCTCACCAAATGACCTGTTATCTTATTTCGCATTTGTTCAGTTCATCTCTGGTGATATAATTGTCAGCAGTATCAAAGGGAGAAATATGTTAAACATCCTGAAATTAAAATCAATCAAAATGTCACATACTTCACTACATACTCAAATTGCTTACTTTTCGGGCAGTAAGTACGGGCACTCTGACAAGGCCCAAGTCTCTGAGGGAATTATACGTTATAAGTTACTGTCCCAGCCCAGTACTTCAAAAGTACTTCATGTAAACCTCTTTCATAGTCTCGGTTTACATTATGGCATTATAATCAGTGATAGAGGTCAAACTACCAGTCGACAGCCTGGCTATAGCTCATAACTGCTTTCATGTTTGACCTCCATATGTTTCTGAATAGGTCGATTCACCTGAAGTTGTGACTAAAAATATGTCACAACTTAAACCCAAATATTCACACAAGACAATGCCTTTCCCGGGTCATTCCTGGTGGACCCGGACCATTCTGATTCTGACACAGCCGACTGGAGAGTATCTGGGTCACTGTTACAAGCGGTACAGCACTGGTGTTTTCCCAGGTCAACAGTGTGGATGTGTGTTTAATGTACATTATTGTGTGTATGCTTTAGAGGGCGTCACAGAGGTCATCCTGTGGGGTCATGCGAGACTGGTCTGGCACTCGTCTGACAGACAGCCGGGACAGAAAGGGACGTCCAATATACAAGACTCAGAGGTAGGAGAGACTGGGACTCCCAGGGCTCCTGTCACAGAGTCTGGGTCCTGTCCCAGGTGTCTGGGACAGCATCAAGAAAATAGTAGGGGTGCAGAAAGGGGGAGACTTAAAGACTTCTTCACTCACACACACAAACATGGTACAGACATGGAGAGAAAAAGACAAAGGAGTGAACAGGCAGAGGAACAGAGGAGTGAGCGATTTGGAAATGGAGAGGAAAATACAATTCATTGCAAGACGGGGGATTATAACAGGTTGGGCTCTCCCCTCTTTGACAGTGGAGACAGAGTGAAAGGGTGGTGGCCCCAGATGAAAGTGGTTTGAGAAAAGGGAAAGCAAATGGCTTTGGGGAACATTGAAGACGGCTGTCGGATCTCAGAATGCCAGGACAGGTGTTTTAACTTCTAACCGGTGGGCAACCAACTATCAATCAGTCAGTCAAATGTATTTATAAATCCCTTTTTACATCAGCACTTGTCACAAAGTGCTTCTACAAGACACCCAGCCTGAAACCCCAAGGAGCAAGCAACAACAATGTTGAAGCACAGTGGCTAGGAAAAACTCCCTAAGAGGGGCCGAAATTTAGGAAGAAAGCTAGAGAGGAACAAGGCTCGGTGGGGTGACCAATCCTCTTCTGGCTGTGCCGGGTGAACATTTTAAGTGTACAAGATGTAATAATTAGTAAATGCATTTGGGTTGTGTCCAGAGTCTATAAAACCTTTGCTAATCATGATTGTTCTCACCCTGCTACCCTGTACATACCAAGTACACAACGATTCAATTTTGAATGTGTCTGACGATAATTATTTACTAACTGATGGAGAGTAGAGCAAATCAAGGTACCTGTAGGCATACTACTGGACATTCGGATACATTATAAAATTACACTGCAGCTATGCAGCTCTTTCCACTGCACCAAGAAGTTCATAACATTTTCACAAACATATAATTTTGCAATTTCTTTTCAGTGTAATTTTAGATGTTTTTAGTAGTTTTTTCAATAGGGTTAGGTTTCAATATCGAGTAATATTTCAATTAATATATATATATATATATATATATATATGTGTGTGTGCATGAGGCAGATCAGGTTTGCCTCCTGTTATACCATCAGCTGCTTGACTGTGTCCCTTCTTTGGTCAGACTTGACAGAGAGTCAGAGGGATGGGGGGGAGGGCCCAGTCTATAGCCCGCTTCATAGACTTATGTTACTGAGCTTTTTCATAAGGTTAATGCAACTTAGGCATACTGTTTAAAAGTCATGTTTAAAAATGTGTAAGTCAGTGGTAGATCTTGGCTTAAGTTTTGCGTCAGAAGTGGACCTCGGCTCAGAAAGGGATCTCAACTTAAAAAAAGTAGGTGACCACTGGTCCTTGATATTAGCAGAGATTTCCAAAAAAACAACCAGATGAACTCACTGACAGAAAGGAAAATAAAGTAGCCAGTTAACTTTGTAACGGGTGCATGGGGGTGGAAGAGGATCTGCCCCTCTGATATTAGCACAGTGCCGGCATGTTTTCCACGAAAGCCTCATGTTCTTAAATTCCAGTTCTGGCTCAATGTATCGCCCCTTGCTGCCAGCGCTAACAGTGGCTCACATGTTCATGCACGCAAACACACACACACATACACACACACACACACACACACACACACACACAGACAAAGTAGGACGTGTTGCCTAAATAGACAGCACTTGGACCCTGTTTCTGTGTGGGTGGACAGCTGTGTAGTAATGCTTAGGCCAAACTGCCATGACAACACAGCCCGCTTACTTCGTACTGGATGACATCCAGACCAGGTTAACACAGTGGTGGGCAGCTGATAGTCTTTGTACATTAACTACAACTCTCTGTATTTGACTTCACACTTGAGAAAGCAGTAGTCCCTAAATCTCACCTGTCAACTGGCTTGGTCAAATCTAAATACATCAGTTGATATTATTTAGTGTTGTATCACAGCATTGTTGAATACCTGTGGTTTATTAGCTTAACTTAAGTTCTGGAATGCACATTCATTCCTGATGTACGGGTCAGTTGGATATCTACAGGACACGTAATCAGGACTTAAATGAGTGCAAAACACTTTCTACTAGTAAAAATGTTGCTTATGTTGTTATTTGCATACAGTGTTGTTGGTGGGATAAACACCTCAAATCTGTACATTACCTTGGTAGAATTAACTCCACGAATTCTCTGCATTTTGTCCATTATTTCCAAGGTAATGTACAAAGTGTTGGTGTAAATCCCTTACATATTGCTGAAAATCAATCAGCTTTCCATTGGTCAGAATATAAACCAGCTTCAGAACCAACGACCACAAGCCCCCAACAAGGCTTGGCAGAACACGAAACGATCATTTTGAAAGTATGGTAATTTTCCATTATTCATTTAGAGAGAATAATTATGGATTTTCGGTTATGTCTGAAATAGTCATTCAAAGATTGAAATCGGAAGGACAGAAGGTCCTACTGTTACATACGTGCTGATGTGCTGAACCGCGCAGCCTGGATAAAATACTGTACCTGAGCATCATTGAAAATGAATGTGCCGCTCTGCCCACTGCGCGTTGTCTGTAGAAGACAACAGTGTCCTAAAAAGACTGGTAAAACAAATTCTCATAAAGGTATATGTACACGCACACACACACACCCCAAAGCGAGACAAACGACATGTCACACCTCAATATATCCCAGCCCTGCCCCGGCAGCCTGGTTAAACACACAGATTCAATGTGCAGACAAGGGTCACCAAATATGACCTCACCTCCTGAATCCCACCATGGAAAACCATCCGGCTTGATAAGACATACAGCCAATGTCACCTCAGTGATAAATCTTCCGGTGAAGTGAGCAGCAATGACTTAATATAAAGCCAGAAAAAAATGAATACACTGGTAATATGGAATATATTACATATTTCCTGGTGTAGGCAATACAACTAAAACCTCTAAATTAGTATAAGAACAAGTGATAGAGAACTGGGTATCCTAGTGAAATTATAGAATAACCAATTTCTGCGTTATGATGGAATTATTTATTTGATTTACAACCCCATTTCGAAAAATGTTGGAACGCAGTGTAAAGTAGTGCAAAGACAGCATATCAAATGTTGAAACTGAAAAATGTTATTGTTCCTTGGAAAGTACATGCCCACTTTGAATTTGATGCCTGCAACACATTTAAAAAAAGCTGGGACAGGGGCAACAAAACACTGGAAAAGTTGTGAAATACAAAAAATAACCTAGTGGAACATCTCACAATGAAATTAGGTTAATTGGCAACAGGTCAGTAAAACGACTGGTTATAAAAGAACATCCCAGAGAGGATGAGTCTTTCAAAAGTAAAGATGGGGAGGGGTTAACCACTCTGTGAAAGACTGTGCGGGCAAATAGTGCAACAATTTAAGAATAACGTTTCTCAGTGCAAAATTGCAAAGATTTTGGGGATCTCATCATCTATGGTACATAATAGCATTAAAAGATTCAGAGAATCCCGAGAAATCAAGGCCGACAACCAATACTTGAATGGTCGTGATCTTCGGAACTGCATTAAAAATTCTGTAGTGGACATCACAGCATGGGCTCAGGAACTCTTCCGAAAACCATTGTCTGTGAACACAGTTTGTCACTGTATCCACAAATGCAAGTTAAAACTCTACCATGTAATGAAGAAACAAGGTATAAACAAGATCCAGAAACGCCGCCTGGTTCTCTGGGACCAAGCTCATTTAAAAGAGGCGAAGTGGAAAACTGTCCGGTGGTCTGACAAATAAAAATTTGAAATTATTTTTGGGAATAATGGACGCCAGGCTAAAAAGGAAATGGACCATCTGGCATGTTATTAGCGATGGTATGGAGTGAATTTGTGCACATGGCATGGGTGACTTGCACATCTGTGAAGGCACCAATAATGCTGAACAATATATACAGGTTTTGGAGTAACATATGCTGCCATCCAAACAATCACTTGTTTGGATGGCAAACAAGTGATTGTTTGGATGGCACTTACAAAGTGTTGTTAAAGGTAGAGGAGACGCAACACAGTAATGAACATGTCACTGTCCCAACTTTTTTGAAACATATTGCTGAAATCATATTCAAAATGGGCAAGTATTTTTCAAAAAACAAGAACATTTGTCTGGTTCAACATTTGATATGTTGTCTTTGTCCTATTTTCAATTAAAAATAGGGATTAAATGATTTGAACATCATTGCATTCTGTTTTCATTTGCATTTTCCGCAGCATCCCAACTCATTTGGAAACAGGGTTGTATTAATTTCTTCAATTCCAGAGTCAATAATTACTTGTTTATAATAGAAGATCAGCAAATTTTCCAGAAAGACAAACAACCATAAGACAAGTTTGAATAAATTGAATAAAAACAATTAGAAAGTTTAAACGTGCTCTAGTGTCTTAAAAATATGCATATACATTACATTGAAAATATATTGGCCTAGTTAAAGATCAAATTGGCATTAAGGAAACAGTGCCCCTGTTCACCCCAGGGTTTTGTTATTGTTATGGTTGACTAAAACTTAGGTGAGGAGTCACCACCAGCTCCTCGGATTGCTGTGCATGGTATGCCATCCTACGTGGCATAGAAAAGTGCCCATGGTGGAAACAACCGTGTCCTTAATTTTCTGTAACTCCTTTTTGGTTGTAATATCCCAAACAGACGTGGTACAGTAGTTCCACAAAGAATTCAAGGTTTAACATTATTGACTATCAGCCAAATGCCACATCAAACCGTTTCTAGCATTGTATAAATTGCCCTTCAGTCATAAAATTAGATTGGTGCTCCGTCTAACATGGACAGTCTAGCAGTAACACTAGGTTGGTAATCTACGGGCCCATGGGAAAGATGGGAGAGGAGGACGAGGGGCTGTCCCCATGATTACAACAACTGTGTGCATCCTAAATCGTGTGCATCCAATCCGAATGAAACACGCCAACTGAGAAGACATGCGCGTCCAACCTCTGGATATTTCACTGAATAAAAATCAAGTGCCTACTGTAAGTGTACTGAAAATGTAACAACAGCTGCCCTGTCGTATACCAATTACAATTTAATGGGAGGTAGCTGCCACCAAAGATCACTTGGTTTCTCTAGGGAGACTTAGCAATTAATTTGACCATTCATACTTCTCCAGCTTCATAATGAAATCATTTCAGAACTCAACAACATGGTAAAAATCTCAGTAGTCCTTTCTGTTGTCTTCCCCTGACCACGTCACCTGCACAGAGCCAATGACTCAGAATTGGCCTATACAATATGCCGTAGGCCTTACTGGGTATCGGCATACTCTATGAACGCCAAGTAATGTCATCAGTGTACCAGCCAGCTACCTGCATGTCAGTGTAAACCGTAGACTAAGGAAAGGAGACCACAAGAGGAGGCCACTTTATACTGCTGATATGACCCCAAGTGATGCTTCAATAAATCTCTAGATTACCAGCTTTTTGATGCAATGTTACCAGTCATGTTTTTGTCTGGTCATTTAAGGTAAAATGAAATCTGGGTTAAAAAAAGAGCCATAGACTAAAATGTAAGGCAATATGTGTTTATGTAATATAGAGAAAATGTGGCAAATGCAGATGAAATTTCGCAATTTAAGAAGGTCCATTGAAATTAATGACAAAACGTGGTTTTCTTTGCCGTCTGTCATTATAATTAATTCCATTGTTCATTACAATAGTATAACTGTAATTAACTTGTAAAATTTCTTTGAAATAAAGAAGTTAATTTGTTGTGAATGTTGGTAGTTTTGACCATGCTGCTCTTGGACAATTTTATATTGAAAGAGTGCCTTCCATTGACTTAAGAAACATTTTGTTGTATCTTACCAGAACAAAAGTACTATTTAAAAAAATTCTGAACCATTTAAATTCAACCAATGAAGACAAGTAAGTAGGTTCCAGTGGCAGCCATTCATGTCTAAAACCGGAATACAAATAAGGTTCCACTTCCTTATTTTTCTCAACACTTTCCTCTTCCCATCACTTTGGTACATTTCAATCATTTTCTCATCTGTCCACAATACCCTTTTCCAGAATTCTGTATGCTAATTTTGATGCTTTTTAGGTCCTACGGTTTTTTAGGTCCCACGGTTTTGGTGGACTACTGTTTGTGCAGTCCAACATGCAATCCAACCTCTGTACTTCGTCTGGTAAAGTCTTCTCCGGATGATTCTGGCTGACCAATCCATGCCTACCTCCTACAGTGTTTCTGGTCTGAGACCATTTTCTATTTTTCAACTGCAGAGGTCTTTGGTTTACTAGGTCTTTGCCATTGCTACTGTTTTTAGACTAATTGTGCATTGCCATGGCTACCTGATGAACACAGATTTGAGCTAGAAACAGTGCATTGTAAACTTCTAAATTGAGAAGCAGTTTGTTTAAACATTTTACAACTGTAACATGTTGACAATCACAGACAATCACAGAACCAACACTGTTATGCAAATCTACCATTCTAAAAGACAAAGGCAAATATAATTAATTATATTGTGAGAGTAATTAAAAGCTATTGAAAAATATGCCTATCCATTTGTAGTTCAGTAACACTAACAGTAACAAAACAGGGATGTACTAAAGTAGATGGTTTGTATCTAAATAATATGAAGTCTTAGACATACCTTTAAATTTTAACTGCATATACTGCCCGACTTGATATGAACATCATAAAGTGAACATGCAACACATCTGTTAGTACATCCTTACTGTTTAGTTTTGGGTCTCCATGATCTATCATTCATAAAGCTATGAACGGATTAGCTGTTATTCAAACTGACAACAAGATGTAGAAAAGATCAATAAAAAATAAACTCACTATTTTCTCACTTTCTCTTTTATACTTTGGGTTATCATGATTATTATGACTTAATTATTTATTCCTTTGTATTGATGGTTATTCTTCAACGGAAGAACAGTTGTGCTCTGTTAAAAAAAATCGGACTGGCCTACGTGGTTTGGTGGGACCCTGTCTTGGTTTCCATTTGTTTGAGACGCACTAGCTGCGTGGAACAATGACGTCACGGTATACCACAGCTGGAAAGAGTGGCAGTGGTGAAGGCTTGCTCTACGTCAGTCGTTGCGTTTGCCCAGGTTCAATAAATTAATTTGATACAAGTGTATCTGTATTCTAACGTAATCTACAAGGTTTCATTAAACAATTGTGATTGGTTAGGGTACATGTAAACAATTGTAGCCCCCAATGTTTAATTTGTACACATGATGTTTACGTAAATCTTGTTTCAATTTATACGTGCGCCAACACGTTAAACACGATATAACAGTTAATATTCAGTTATTCAAAGTTAATAATAACTAATACTCAGTTCTGCAGATTTAATTGTATTACATTTCGCTGAAGGAATTCCATGTTACTGTACACCTTCAGTAAAACAGCTCAACTGATCACAGTTCGTCCTTCTCTAGTGCTTTATTGTCATAACAGCCCATATGCCATATTGAACAGAGAGATGCCATTCCTTTCAAGTTTGAATTAATGCAAAGGTATTGCTAGGATGTAATTATGCTGTTAAATGCTGTTTGAAAACAATCAGTTGCCAAGGCTGCAGAAAATAGTTGAAGACGCATTCCATGATGAAAGTGGCGCTGTTGAGTCAGAACGGGTGCCTGATTATTGTGCACTATGTCCTGTAAGTGTGTCATTTTTTAAATGACCTTTTTACATTTTGTACATTTTATTAATCACGAAAATCCAGGCTGCAATGATATTTTTAATATTTCATGCCATCTCCACCTCAGCCGTGTGCAAATACATTTACACATTTATACACACTGGTGGTGCTTCATGGCCCAGACAAGGCTTTTTTTCTTATTTTGCCATATTAACAATGGCTTCCTTACAGCCACTCGACCTATCAAACCTGCAGCTCAAAATCTTCTCACAGTTGAAACCGAGACTTGCTTACTTTAACCAGTGTTAAGCTGTGCTTGAAGCTGCTGTCCTGTGAGCCGCCTATCACGCAAGTTGATGACTCTAAGAAGCGTGTCTTCTGATTCTGTTGTCCCTCCAGTCAGAGTTTCCTCCAGTTTCCACGTGCCTTTTGATGGTGTAGGAAACTGTATTGACTCATACCTTGGCTTTCTTTGCAATTTCTCAAAAGGGAAAGACATACATTATTAAGGGTCATAATGGTCTGTGTGTCTGTCTTTCTTTGTTCATAGCCTTTTATCACCATTATGATAGCAGTATACTACTTCCTGCAGTACAATGCTGTCCAAATAATGCTTAGGACGGTGTAGTAACACAGTCTGTTTCAACACTACTTTTATACAGAGAGATTGCAGGAATTGTTAGCATTAAAAATTCAAGGCTTCGTTTACTTCCATTACTGCAGAACAGCTGTAAGTTGTTAACCCATTACTTGTTACCTGAAAAAGGCCTTTTTTATAACTCTGAAATGTACATTATTCTTCAGTTTTTGTTAACCTGTCCAATCTAACCTCTGGCAGTTTACCGCATACCTTTGTACCATTTCAGGTTATTCCGGTTAATCACTGGACCGGTAGTGTATATCAAGTTTGTGGTCTATTCCATTTGTAAATATAAAATGAGGCTACAGCTCCGGAAAAAATTAAGAGACCACTGCAGCTTTTTCTTTCCTTTCCAAAAAAGTCGAAAAGAAAGGTTTTGAGTGAGGAAGAGAAGGGTTAAAATTAAGAGACCACTGCAAATTGAACGCTTCTGTTCCTCACTCAAAACTTTCCTTTTCAACTTTTCTGGAAAGGAAAGAAAAAGCTGCAGTGGTCTCTTAATTTTTTCCGGAGCTGTATATTTTGACCTCTGAAATGATTTCTGAATCTGCCGCGCGGTAGCCTGGTAGTGCAGGTAGCTGCATTCCCTTATATGATACAACACCAAAGGCTGGATTCACATGATTGTGCCATATCACCAACTGATGAGCAGACACAATAGTATTACAGCATCAGCACAGACGGTGTGTGTGCCTGTCTGACAGAGATAGTGTGTTCACTGGGCCAATAACACATTCTTTAGATCAGCCTGTAGTCATATCTGAGCACAACTTGCCATGATACCAATAACCTCCACTGATTGTCACGTTGTACAACAGAGGCGACTCATACAACAGAGGTGACTCAGTAATAATGTTTTTAAATGTTTTAAAAGCTGATCAAGGAGCAATCCCCCCAGTCCATTAAATCCTATTCATTATGACCTAAAAGGAAAAAAACTCTCAGATCAGGAATTCTGCTCTTAGATGATAAATGAATGCAGGCCTTGGTGAGGCTAATGACCAGCTTCAGCGGTGTATCTCGTGGACAGTGCACATACTAGGATATGTACATAGATACATCTATATTATCTTTATTCGTATTGTGTTCATATTTCAGTTATTTACTAACTGTATCATTTCTGTTGTTATTGCATTATTGTCGTGGAACTGGCAAGTATTGTTTAATAGTCCACAGCTTGTGTATCCTGTTCATATGAAAAATAAAAGTTGAATCAAGGAAAGGAGCTGGGGCAGTGGGGTGAGTTTTCTGACAGGCACAGTATAGAAGGGAACTACTGCATCCAGGCACCAACTGTCTGACAAGCGATGTAGTTCAATGGGTAAATTAGGGTTATAAAACACTCCACACACACAACTCCACACACACACATCAATACCATCTATATGCCCCACAGGGCAAAGGGTCCTAAGTATCAACCAGACATTCAGATAAACACCTGGAAGGTTGTTTTGTGTGTGTGTGTGTGTGTGTGTGTGTGTGTGGTTCTTTCATTTGAGAGGTGGACAGCTATGGGGTAGAATTCCATGAGTTGGAATGCAGTGCCCGGGGCAAATGGACATGGCTCGGGAATGCTTTTGTCCTGAGCACACTGAGGTGTGATGTGAAAGCACCACTTCATTCAAAGCGAAACTTCATTAGTGCATTGAACGGCAAAGGGCCTGCAGATCAAAAGTGGTAAAGGTATGCCAATGTACTGAAATGTAAGTCAATTCCACTAGTGTGTTGATGTAAGGATTTATGGACTGTTTTGTCTGAGTTATCCTAACCTCATTGCCTCAAGCAGCATAACAAATTACTATGGAATATAGAACCATTGAAATGCCTATGTCTGCACAACTGAATGAAATAATGCAGAACAAATGTGGTTTGTTAACCTATGTTATTTATGCTTGGTTGAGGTCTGTTTCTATTAATCAGTTTCAGTGAATAGGCTCCTGTATGACTGTTTACACATTTTACTGCTCAGTTAACCATAATCCAAGTACAAAACATTGTGACACTTACAGATGAGCAAGGGAGCCAGGGGCACGACTTGAATAAAACACGATAGTGACTCAGCCCTCAGCATTTGTCAGACATTCCTGAGGTTTCTCATTGCAGTCCGAGAAGTGGGACAAGCACCTGACGTCAGGATTAGTCATCTCATTGCCAGCTGGAGAGAGAGCAGACCAAGTGGGACCGGGGAACGAGTGAACGGGAAGAGGAGGGGTGTCTACTGCCGGATACAATTTCCCTTTTAAACTGTCAAGTATGTACTTCTATTAAATGTAGCCTAATGAGCAAAGTAAACATGTTTGTTATACCTACATTTGTAAATACATATATGAAAATGTTTTTTTGCTTGTGTCATTAGCAGCTGTCTTTTTTTTTTTTCAATCGAGCAATATTCCAATGAACATGAATTTGTGCCTGAGGCAGATAGTGCGGTATGTCTCCAGGTTCACCATCGGATGCTAGACAGTGTCCCATCTTTGGTCAGTCTTGGCAGACGGCAGGGGTCAAGGGGCCAGCAAGAAGAGACCCAACGCTGGGGAAGGATGGCAGAGCCAGAGGGACTAGGTAATGAGTGAATGCTGGATGAGAGATCCCATTAAAACTGCTGGGAATATAGATCTATTTAATGTAGACTAACAAGCATGCAAATTAAATAAGCCTTGACGATTTTTAGATTGCGACAGGTGTTAACGCTACTGTGTTTGTAATTCATGCTATTTATAGGACGAGTGAGCGCACTTAAATGACGTAATATCTTTACTACGAGTAGGGCCATCAATATTCCAATGACAGCCGACACCCACACAGCCTATTGGCTCAAGAACATTCTATTATTAATACCCTCAAACCTCAAGTCAGGCATTCGAAATAGGCTATCACAGTGAAGTGTTTGACCTGAGATACATCCAGACTATTAATACAGCATGATCACTTGTTCTGGCAAATCATTAAACAATGAGGCTGTGAGAATCAGAGGTTCAGCTGCAATCTACAATTAGGTTACTAAACAAGAACCTTCGTGAGGTCAAGCTCCTGTTGGTAAGCCTAATTAGAGCAAGAACTGATGGGAGAAGGCTGTACATCTATTAAGCATGGGAATCAAGATTGAGGGTTATTTTAAGAGCAGCTATATTGCTGCTTAAGTGGAAGTATATTTCCACACTTGTACACCAGGGCCACTCAGTACACAACAGTACTTTCAAAGAATGTGTCTTCGTACAAACCCGATGGCTCCAAGAGTTTTGCAGAAACAAATCACCGGCTAAACAGACTCAGTCCTGACCGCGATTCAGTCGACACTAGCCAGTTCTGTAAATTCTTATCATGGAGGAAAAGGGTGCACCCTGCATCAATCTGTAGAAATTGCCTGAATGGCACTTGGAAAGCTTCCCTCCCCAATGACACCCCACTCCCGCATGGACTGGAGGGGGGCGTGGCCATGTCTGTGCATGCACAGCTCATTTCGCAACATGTAAAATGGACATCACCTTTCTATTAGGGTCAGAGTTACAAAGCACCAGCCCGATGAGAAATTTGTGAGTGTTGTAAGCCTGAGTGACTACAAACTAAGTTAATTGTAAGGTAGAACACACAAATCCGGTCGAATACGTGATTTATATAATGTAATTGAGATCAGTACATCAGAAAAAGTTCAGAATTATGTACAAAACTTACAAAAACAAAGCATTAAGTTAAAGTTGACAAGTGTGGTTCGGCACATTGTATCAATACAAATAAAATAATTAAATACAAATTGATAACCTCCAAGAAGCTCAAATGAGGCAGTGAAAATGTTCAAAAACCAATATCAGGACTCCAGTTAAGGTGCGTGACCAACACCTGCAATAATTCAGTCATTTTTGCATTTGCATGCAACACCACAACTATACACAGCAAGTTCGTAAAGGCATAAAGATTGAGTCCTTTCTCTCATTCATTCATTAAGCCTGCTGGGAGTTTCTCAGCTGCTCTAACCGCTGTTTCAACTTTTCCCTCTTTCCCCTCAACTGTTCTTTCAGTGACAACAGGTTCTGCTCATCTGACTGCATACTGTAAATGCACTCGGTCGCCTTTTTGAGTATGACCACTTTGGCTGCCTTCTCATTGTTCGCTACATCCGGGATCTCATCCCGCAAAGCAAAAAAGCTCAACTTGAGCTCGTTTCGTCTTTGCCGCTCCAACACATTGTGAGTCCTGCGTTTGTCGTTATCCTCAGAGTCCGACGTCCTGGGACTCGAGCACTTGCGGTTGTTGCTGATTTGCTTCAGTACCCTCCCGCTGGTCTCTGACTTAATCCTCTTGACAGCGGGCTGCTCAGCCTTCGTGGAAGGGTGAGCTGCGTAGTTGTGTTGGTGGATGTTGACGTGACACCGTTTCAGGACAAGGGGGCTGTGGTGAGTGTTTCCACTAGACGTGCCGGAGTCTGACCTCCTCACAGACTTCCTCTTTTCCACAGTCACCACGTCAATCTCCTCCTCCTCCTCTTCCTCCTCCTCCTCCTCCTCCTCCTCCTCATCTGTGACAAAGGAAATATGTTAAGAAACCAGTCAGTGAAACCATGCATTTCTTATCTATGTGGACTATAGCACAGTACTCTTGTTATATGGCTTTGGCTTCCTGCTCCTCCCCAGCTGGGCATTTCAGTCAGGTGAAACACCCCCCCCAGGGGACAGAGGACTGCTCCTCATGCAACTACAAGCAATTCGGCAAACACCATACACTATTTAACCAATTGAACTCCAAAGTACTCCCAAATATTTGGACATGTAATGCATTTAAAAATAAAAAACTTGCCAGGTGAATGATTTAAGCATACTATCACACAGGCAGTAAGCTATTCTGCCAGCTACAAAAACGAGGCAATCAACACATTAAATTCAAGCATTATCTACGTGTGTCATTTCTACACACCTGAATCGCTATCGCTGCTGCAACTACTGCTGCTGCTGTTCGGTGGGGTGTCCAAAGGATAAGCCAAGGAAGCCGCTGTAGTCGTTTTGGTGGGTTTAGGGTTCTCGCCAAGCGGGCAAGGGAACACCACTGAAGGGTCAATGCATTCCGACGTAGAGGTGTTCAGGTCTTGCAGGTAATACACGTTAGGATTCGTGCAGTTTACTATACCGGATTCTCCTGTGGTACTCGAGCACTTCCTCGCTTGTAGTGTTGCTAATCTATCAGACACTACTTTCTCCAATTTCGCAACAGCCGAAAAACTGCTCCACATACAATCCTGAATAATAATAGACTTGATAAATGATTGGGAGTAGTAAGCGTCACAAATGAAACTCTGGTTAACCATATCGTCCCCGATTAATTCAGTGACCATTTCCAGCTGGTCTGCAGTTGAGGGGAAGAGACTTGATAAAGAGGGTCGCCGGCTGGGAGAAAGCGGTGGTGTCGGCAGCAGCTCGAATTTCTTCCATATATCCTCGCTTGGAGCAGGGGGTTGGAGCTGGCTTTGTTGCTGGTGATAGAAATTCTCCTCCTCACTGTCGATGTAGAAATAGGGCTGGACAGAGTCGTAGTCGTAATCATAGTTTTTACTAGCCATATTTGAATTCAGCGGCATTGTGGCTGCCTGTAATAAGTGGCAGAGGGGAAAAAATACATTAGTACGCAATATGCTTCTGATTGTAGCTTGTGAGAAGAGAATCTTTTGATTCCGCGTTAGAACAGCCAGTCTTAAACCCCGATTAGTAAATACACCTTATCTACAGAGGGCTTCCTTCCGCAATCGTTGAATTTTATATCGGCCCGGTGTTATTAAATAATACATTGTCGTAGAAAAGTTACAATTCTGTAAACAACTTGCTATGTCATATATACATGCACCTATACAAATAGTTTACCTAGACCCACTCAGTAAGGTAATAAAATGCACGCAAAAGCAGCTGTTAGAGAAAAAAAAAAGCACCCGGCATTGCATGGGTCGATTACGCCAGTAAAATTACATTGCCAGCCCGACAGTTTAGGAAATCACACAGTAAGAGCATTTTAACCTAGTTAGAGGTAGTGAAAGTAATGCTTAGCACGATTAACCAAGAACACGACAAATAAATGTACCATCACCAATTTAAAGACAAATACGTCAATAAATATATTCTTACCGTAACAGTGACACCAAAATAAGATCCGTTTTAGTTGACAAAATCCTACTGCCGATGTCACGTGAAAATAATATTCCAAAGTGGGAGTAGTCCACCGGTGTTGTATTCAACAGTATGGTCTTTCCTAGGATATTAATGCTGTGTTAGGCTTGGAGAGCATGTACTTCGTTCTGGCTGAAGTCATCAGACTGCTTGACTGTCATTTACTGCAAGATTACGAGCAGCTGCTCCCGCGGGTTTTAATACTACGTTTTTTTTTCCCCTCACCGTGCTCTTTCCCGCCAAATGTACATTGCGCACTTACGCAAACACTAAATGCATGAATTATTTTTCTCCAAAATTACGTCTTAATGTTATTAAGTACAAAGGTGTCCTTAACGTAACATAAAAGAGAAAAACGTTTATTGCAGAGGAACCTAATTCTGTAGAACTACTTTTTTTAGCGTAGGTTTGTATCTATATATAGGGTTAGTTCGGCAAGGGGCGCGGCCATAGTAACAACATTGCTTCCAAACTGGATAGTAGTAGTAAATGATGCAGTGAGTGTTCCGGGAATAAAGCTGGTTCGGATTAACCAATTTTGTACAGACTTTTATCCATTGTATGAAATACATGTCACTGATTGGAGTTAGTGTTCATTTCAATATTTAAGATGAATAAGGGTTTTAGTACACTTAAACGGAGTTTTGACAGTATTCAAACATAAGATGAAAAAAAATCAATGTATCAGTGAATAACCTTGTGTATGAATGAAACGAGGTAAGTATGTGTCAGCTGGCTCAAATAGGGGCATCATAGTGCACTGTGCTATTTATTATTAACAAAACATCACACGTGGCGTCACTCAGAAAGACTAGGATGTAGTAGCGTACAGAAGCCGGTGGTGAAATGTCAATGACGAACACGTGCAATGTCAACGACACGCCTTACTACTGGCGCAGCTGCAAGCAATTGAAATGTGAGGACAGAAATAACACATTATCGAACAAAAATGTACATCGTAACGTCCTTAGCTGGATTCAAATTTAGTTGTGTAATTGAAACACTAACATGAATAAAAATATATGTCATATAACCTAAGGCTATATATTAATATTTATACGCCGAATTATGTTGCTGTAGCAACGTAAATACCGGTTGTTGTTTTTTGTTCTACATTTTAAGTTACATTGTAAGTAAAATGTGAAGTAACGCACATTTCTGTAGTTAACTGTTTCTACGGGGAATGTTGCTGAACTGATAAACCGGTATTTGCAATCCTGCGGTGTGCCCACGCCTAGTAAACAGCGCAGACTGGACTATTGCGCAGTTGCTCCCTCTGCTGGGGGAACCTCATTTCCGCTGCCACTTCGCAACTTAGTTCTCCTTCATTCGAGACCGTGGTACTAAACAGTGGTTCCCAACCAGGGGTACTAGGACCCCTGGAGGTACTTGGCCTATCCACTGGGGGTGCTTGAGAACACTCATGACACCATAGGCTTACTATAAAAATGAACATTGAGGGGGGTACTTCAGGGGTCCTCTGGGCAGTGTAAAATTCTGTTTGTGGTAGGCTACAGTAACTGGAAAAGGTTCTGTCCACAAAGCAAATAGAGGTATTTAGCATTATTCTATGTGAATAATCTAGGATTTAGATACATTTCTACTGACTATCATATTGTGTATTAACACCCACTATTGGAACCATAGCATACAATTAACAGGGGTTTGCACATATCATTTTGAGCTTTTTATTCTTTACATGTTATATTTACTTAAAAAAAGACATCTCACATGTAAATATGTCTTTAGAATAAGGTGTCGCCCAAAACCTATTCCCAAATTCTTGCATTGTAGGAAGATTGTGAAATTAGTGAGAAATTACTCAGAGAGACGTAGTTGATGTAACACAGCTGAAAGTACTGTACCCAGATCCATATTCTCTGTCACACATGAGTGCCAGTGGTCTGAAAGGATTTTGGTATCCCAAAAATATACTAGCAGAGGTCCACCTGTCCTGAATATATGCATATAGTAACTAAGTAGAACATAGTTTGCCTTTCATTGGGGGCAATGAACATGAAATATGAAACCTGAATTAAGCAAAGACACATTTATAAATGATTACCTAACTGTAGACTATTTTAAAGTTTAAAATGTAGTACAGTGCTGAGATCTTTATTATTATCAGTTCAGTTTTCTTGTACACACTTGAAAAGTTGAATTGCAGTTTGAAGATAGGAAGAAGAAAGTGGAGTGCAATATATAGTATTTTGCTTTAGAGCCCTCAAACTCAACTCTGGACCTCAAAGTAAACTCCACACACATATATATATATATATATATATATATATATATATATATATATATTTTAAATTATGTTTAATAAACCTCTTTTTGATAAATTTAAAAACAAATACAGTCCTTTGAAAAAGCAAGTACACCCTCTGGAAAATGTATCTATTTTATTATTTTACGTATTTGTATGGATATGTAGCCTAATCTTCATTTCAACACTATTGATAGATTACGTTTAATTTAACATATTGCACTGAAATATATTTTGCAATCATTTATTTTTGTAGATCTAATAATTTTTCCCCATAATCCTGGAATATTGGATCACAGTCTTATTACATTTACCATTAAAACAAAAACCCACTTGCACAACAAACAATGACTTTTAAAAGCCGTAATATAAATTCTCAGACTACAAACAGATTTCTTGATATTCTTCCAGGCGATAACAGAGTAAAGAAATCTGCAAATAATCAAATCAAGGATCTAAACACTGCGAAATAGCTTACATATGGTTGCACCACTAAAAATAAAAGAAATACGCAACAAAAAACTCTCTCCCTGGTACACAGACAATACTAGAGAACTCAAGCAAGCCTCTAGAAAATTGGAGTGAAAGTGGCGCTCCACCAAGTTGGAAGTATTTAGACTAGTCTGGATAGACAGTACACTACAATACCGAAAAGCACCCACATCTGCTTGATCAGCTTATTTCTCCAACCTGACAAAAACAATCCAAAATTTCTCTTTGATATAGTTGCAAAGTTAACAAGAAAGCAATGCTCAACAAGTGAAGTGGGTCTTCACTTCAGCAGTAATGAATACATTAACTTCTTTGATGAAAAGATCAACATTAGAAAACAAATAACTAATTCCTCCTTAAATAGGTATAGTCCTCAAAATCTCAGTTGTCCTGAGAATGCCCAGAACATCTCTGACCTGGTATCAACACTTGAATTTTTTGACCCTGTATTGCTCGACACATTCACTAAATTAGTAATGAGTTCTAAACCCACAAATTGTCAACTAGACCCGATTCCAGCAAAACTATTTAAGGAGCTACTTCCTGTGCTAGGTCAGCCAATGTTGAACATAATGGCCTCAGACAAAGGTTTCACATCTGTTCTGTTGGCTTCTTTATCTTAGTGCAGCCTTTGACACTATTGATCACTCCCTTCTCTTAGAGAGACCGGAAACCCATATTGGTCTACGCGGACACGATCTAGCCTGGTTTAAATCTAAATTATCTGAAAGATATCAGTTTGTGTGTGTGGATGGCATGTCCTCTGACAAATCAAAGGTATGTTTTGGTATTCCTCAAAGCTCGGTTTTCAGCCCATTATTGTTTTCACAATATATACTGCCTCAGGGTGATGTCACCCGGAATCACAATGTCAATTTTCACTGTTATGCTGATGACACACGGTTGTATATTTTGATGAAACATGGACAATCCCCAAAATTAGCTACTTTGGAAACATGCGTTCCAGATATTAGGAAGTGGATGGAAAACCTCTTGCTTTTAAACTCAGGAAAAACAGAAATGCTTGTTTTAGGACCCAAGAAACAAAGAGTTTTGCTGGCAAATCTCACAGTGAACCTTGCCGGTTGTATGGTCGTATCCCAAAAAACTGTGAGAAACCACAGCATTACCCTCGACCCTGACCTCTCCTTTGATGAACATATTAAATATATCTCAAGAGCTGCATTTTTTCATCTTCTGACTAACTTTTTATCAAAAACTGATGCAGAAAAACTAATCCATGCTTTTGTTATTTCTAGATTAGATTACAGCAATGCTCTTCTCTCCGGTTACCCTGATAAATCAATAAATAAACTACAATAAGTGCTGAACACGGCTGCTAGAATCCTAACTAGAAATAAAAATTTGGACACATTACTCCAGTACTAGCCTCTTTACACTGGCTGCTTGCAGGGCTAGGGCTGATTTTAAGGTTTTATTGTTAACCTATAAAGCAATACATGGACTTGTTCTTATCTCGTTGAAATGATCCAGCCATACATACCTACACGTAACCTAAGATCCAGGGGCATAGGTTTGATTTCAAATGTGAGGGGTCGAACACAGGTGTAGCGCGGTGACGCCGGGCCGGGGTGCAAGCTGTCCTTACATGGACCCCCCCTCGGGATGAAAAATTGTGAAGCAGTATATACGCATGGAAAGCCAATCCTGAGGTCTATGATAACCACATAGAAACACACAATATAAAATAAAATTACAAAAAACATCTCATTGATTCTGCTACAACAAACACTCAAAATACAGCTTTCAGCCATTTCATTTAATATTACTTAGTTAACATATTGTCTATGATGTGTGCTCTTAGTGAACAGCTAGTACAGACCTCTGTATTTCAGTGTGTGTGGCTGATATGATGTGATCTACATGTACATTTTGCCAGTACTGTACAACCTCACCTCCCAAGCTCAACCACTCTCTTGCATGACTACACTGGTTGACTTAACATCCTGTTCTGGTTGTGCTAATAAATATGAACATTCAAGATATGGGCTACACACAACATAACTAATTTTATTTAAGTTATCCACCTTTAAAGACAACATTTCACCTGAGCTACACGGTTGACCTTTTCTCCCTGGCTGTCTGATCCAGCTATGACAAGGACCTTCTCACAGTCACCATCTGATCCTGCTAAAATGAGTGAGGTGAACCTACTGTAATGTAGACTGTTTGCTAGCTAGTGAAATAACGTTAGCTAGCAAGCTAATATATATTTTGCAACTATCATTCATATATAACGTTAGCCTAACCACACCTTACCGGTTTTAGAAAAACACTGATATGATAAATATCTACCTCATTCATACGTCATGGGAGGTACAGTAATTAGCTCGGTAATGTCAGCTAGGTTACCAAAGCAACCAGCAACTACCTCAAAGCAAAGTGCCTGCGTGTGGTCCTAAAGCCAGTCTAATTCGAATTACACAATTGCTTACTGTACTGCCACTGCAACGTTCTGAAGCAGGGGTGTCCAAACTGTGCCACCGAGGGCCGAGTGTCTGCAGGTTTTCGCTCTCACCTTGTACTTGATTGACTAATTAGGTTACTAATTGGTTAGTTTCTACCCTCACCTGGCTGTTTAGGTGTGAACTGAGAACCAATTTATAGGAAAAACCAAAAACCCACAGGGCTTTCTCTCATAGAGCTCTACTACTGTGGAATGATCTGCCAATTAAGGTTAGAAATGAAGACATCCCTTCAGCATAGTCTATGGTTACGTGCAGTCTGGCCCAGGGGTGTGAAAGTGAACGGAAAGGCTTGATACTGTCCACCCTTGCTGTCTTGCCAGGTGGGCTCTCCTCGCCACTGGGATGCCCTCTCTCCAATGCCATTCAGGGGCGGAGTCAGTGGCTTGTTGTTTTCTCTCCATTGCGCCCATTGTGGAATTCGGGTGAATTCTGCTGGCAATACTCGGCCCTCATTTCAGGGTGGTTACGGTTGGTGTCCCTTTGGTTGATGCTTGGCAATGTGGGTGGATTGACTTCCTGCCTGTTGGGCTCTGTCCGGGGCCTCCCCCGGATAGGGCCACAGTGTCACTGAACTCTCCTGTCTCAGTCCCAAGGCTTCACGCTGCTATATTATTGTAGGGTCAGTTCTCCATCTCCACTGTAAATCCTTGTAAATCTAAGGAATACACTCTCTAAATATTCCTTGTCTCCTGCTCTGTTTAAACGGAGGACACGAGGTCTTGGCCCACACCTCCCGGGTACCAGGCTCAAAAGACTTGTTGCTGCACCTGTCCAAAGTCCTCCTGGTTGTGTTGCAGATCAAGATGATACCTGATGATTCCAGCTGCCACTCTTGCTCTGCTAACCCCTCACAGATTTATAGGTATCAATAGGTCCTGAGGTCCTCGGATAGATATTTTGACCTTTGCATGATGTGTTACCAAACAAAGTTCAAATCAAACCACACAAAGCTTCTAATCTTTATGAAAGACTCAACCCTCCCAAGTTCCTCTCTAATGATTATCTAATAATTTGCACCTTTTTTGGTGCACCTGATTCTAATTTTACCAATTGGGTGAGGATGAAGGTAATGGTATACTGACTTTTTCTGCATTTTTGATTATTTTAATTGCATAAAAGGTTTCACTGTGAATTGTTTTGTGTAATTTATTAAATTGGGTTCCGTGTGGTTGTAATTTGCTGAATAATCCATATATCTAAATATGGATCCATTTGTCAAAATATGTTTAAAAAAATTGTGTGTGTACACGCTTTTTCACTTGACTTCCTATAAAAGGAAAATATAATAATTGATTTGCCTTATTCCTTGGTAGTAAAATGCTCAGTAATGAGTAAGCACTATTGAATTAAACATCTGAAATGTTTTTGCCTGTTGAATGTAAATAAACAATGAGCCAGCACTGAGAGGTTATACATTTTAAATAGATGGAATATGAAACTCTGAATCATGGCATGCAAGGCTAGGATTTATTCACACTTACCCATAACAGTCTTTACACAATGTCATTAGGTTACTTACAATATTCCATAACACTTCATTTTGAGAGTCCCAAAAGTGTTTTTGTAGATGCTCTAAAGAGACACTCCAACAATTACTTCAAGTGGCTTATGAATTTACTTTCTTCTCCAATTTGAATTATTATGAATTTGGTTTATTTTCAATAATCTAATTATCCCTTATCCTTACCTGTCCTCAAAAAAAGTGGATTGACATCATAATACTGCTAGCCACATAAGCTAGTTAATGTAACTTCCTTTGTTGATAAGAAAACCAGAAAATTTTTCGCAATAGACAAACAAACACGCCCACAAGCACCCAGCGAACAGTGAAATAATGCAAAATGCCTTGTGGACATGGCCCCTATGAGTGGCGAGGTGTGACTTGTCCACTAGAAGTCTGGGTGCCAAACTGGCCTGCCTGCAGTCCAGACCTGTCACCCATTGAAAACATTTGTTGCATTATGAAACACAAAATATGACAAAGGAGATCCCGAACCATTGAGCAGCAGAAATCCTATATCAAGCAAGAATGGGAAAACATTTCACTTTCAAAACTACAGTACAGCAATTGGTGTCCTCAGTTCCCCGATGCTTAAAGAGTATTGTTAAAAGAACAGGTGGTAAATTTCAAAATGGTCATGTATTTTTCCAAAACAAAAACATTTCTCAGTTTCAGCATTTAATATGTTGTCTTTATTTTATTTTCAATTAAATATATGGATAAATGATTTGCACATCATTGCATTCTGGTTTATTTGCATTTTACGCAGCATCCCAATTTTTTTGGGAAATGGGGTTATACAAAACAGATGTGGCCCAGCTGATAGACAACTAACTGAATGACGTACATAACAAACTGCTAATGTACAGCCCATTGCTTGGGTCTCAACCGGTCTCTACTTATAATTAGACATCCCGTTAATGCCAAAAGGAACTATTAGTAACTTAACAATGCCTCAAAATGTTAATTATTATTAAAACTGCAGCTGTCCCTATTGTCCACTAGATGGCTGAATTTGACAATAATACATTTGTCAATCAAGATTTGGGTAATCTGTTTCCAGAATAACAATCTCTTTCCAAACTGTGAAAAGCAAAGAGCAAGGTCTCTCTCAAACATGTTTTGTCTTGGAAACAGTTCTGTATTAGCTGAAGGCAACTTTTGCTAGAGTACTCTCTAAGATATTTTATGCAGATTCAAGTTGGAAATAATTTCCATTTAAAGGTGAGATTAGGCCTGTGTCACAATTTATGTTATAGAAATGCACTGAATGTTACTGAAAAAAATAACAATAATAATTTTCTTTAAATGATAGGTGAGCTGCCTGGCATTTGTCTAGCAGTCTGCAGCTGTATCAGCACTCTCTTACCTAAATCTCAACAGTACCCAATTAACATACAAAATACGTAGTTACAAATGTGTGGAAGCACAGAGGCTGTCGGACAGTCACTTAATGATAGAATCTTGACAGGTTTTGGTAATGTGTGTATATTTCTTGGGTGCTGAGGGAAATGAGTGTGGTAGAGTACAGGTTTACAGACTAATATTCAAATAAACTGTTCCCACATTCCCTTATAAGATGACTCATCAAGATACAATGTTACAGTGTAAGTTTTGCGAAAATGTGACAGTCTCTGAAAATTCGCATTACAGAACAGAATTTTAAAGAATCATTCCGTTAACAAGATACCATTTTAAATAGTTTAAGAACTTTATTACAGTATACAAAATAAATAAGAATGTCATGGGATGGTCTGTGGATACTCTGCCAAATTGGACAACTTTGATTGGCAACTTATGAGATGTAATTCATTACTGTAAAGACGAGAAGTGAGAGTATTTAGGTAATTCCAAAATGTTAACGATACCTTAAATGTTAACCTGTAATTATTGACACATACAATATACATTAAGTGTCGGGAATTGTGTTGAACATTTACATGTTTCCTTAACACATTCACTTTTTTCTCTTCATTACATTTAATACAGACTACACATTCAGACAAGGCGCAAATGGTATTAATTAATGTATCACGTGTCTGTCATTTCACTTTTTTCTTTATTTTTCACCCTCCAAGTGTTTCAAAACAAATAAAAAAAACATTTAGAAAATGTACAGTAACTTTGAATCTCGAAAATGTTGAATTTTCCAAAGACGATGTTTGTGCTTGCTATAAGCAAAATGTTTAAAACCTTAAAAAGGTGTAGCAAATATTTTACAGAGTGAAAAACGTCAAAAGGTTGGAACTGCCCTGACAAAAGTAGAAAATGTTTGGCATCAATGACTCAAAATGATCCATTTTTGGGGGGGAACTTTGAGCCACTGTTGCTAAGAAATTGTAATGAGTTTCATTTTAGTGCCTACAACAAGCACATTAAAAATGAAAAACAACAACATTCTAGGCCTGTGGAGTGAGAAAAGCGTAGTTTCTGGGGCTTTGGTTAAAGTTTTTCTTAGGCCCTCCAATCTTACGGCAAAAAAGAAAAATTTGCTAATAGCAGACCATACTAAGACCTATAGTTTGTTGAACCTAGACTAACACAAAAGCATTGATTTTTTTTTGTTATGATCGATCGTTATTAAGCAATGAGGCATGAGGGGGTGTGTTATATGGCCAAGATTCCACAGTTAATAGCTCTTCTTAGGCACGATGCATCGTGGAGTGCCTGGAAACAGTGCTTAGCCGAGGTATATTGGCAATACCACAATCCCCTGAGATGCCTTACTGCATAAATAAAGCAGACCCACTGTTCTACAAGTGTATGCCTGTTTCACAGAACATCTGTTAAGGTTAAGTGGCTGGCACTGAAACCTGAATCTTACAGTCGTATTACACGTACAACTCCATCCTATATATAAAACAAAACCATGACTGTAAGTAAACCAAAATAGAGTTGTGGTAGTGGAACCCAGGTGATGGAAGACCACACCTGGGGCCATGACATTAAGGGGCAATGGACACATTTGCCCATGATTCAGCATGGACTACAGTGACTAAAGCCTATGGATTCTTTGCCAAAATATAATGCTGTCATCTACACAGCACGTCAGTCACCAAACTCGTGATATGCAATAAAGAGAAACCATGACAAGAGATAAGCAGAGAGAGAGAGAGAGAACGATGGGCACCTTCACACTGTCGGAAGCGAACACTTAGTGACAGTCACGTTGTTTTTGTTGTCCAGCGTTTAGCTTACAGTTTTCCGTGTGCAGCTGGTGACGTCCAGAAGAGGAGTGGTTTTCATGTGGCGACCCCCTGCGTGCTGTTAGGCTAAGGAAGGATGGTAATACAACATGATAGCCTATCGTTTACCATAGAGCCATCTACAGAAAAGCCGCCTTGCTGAGCGGGAGGAAAACCACGTCCTCCAAATCGTTTCCTCAGACTCATTATCGTTGGCCAGCGAGACAAGTGGGCAGAATATAGCAGCGGGTTAATTTTATGTATTTATTTTTCCCTCTCCTGATGGATGAACAATGGAGAGTTTGTTAGCAGAAATTTCTGGTGACCCTCCTCTTTGCCCCTGCGTTAGATCATTGTTTTTGATGCTGTTGTTGTGTAGGAGGCAGGGACGGACCTGATCTTTTTGGATTTCTGCTAGAAAAGACCGAGAACATCGGGTGGTCACGGCGGCTCGCGTTTTTCCTCCCTTCCTAGTTCCAAGCTGCTGATGCTGGCGTTGCTGTCACTCACCCGGCGATATTATGGTGAAATTCCCATCTCTAACCCCCTACTTCCCTCTCATCCGATTTCTGGTTCCTCTTGCTATCACTAACATAGCCATCGACCTCGGGGAACAGGCAAGTATTCTTATTATATTCCGTGTTTTTATTTATTATCATATCTGAAAAACAATAGTCAAAATATCCGTATCCCAATTAAACGTGTGAATACTGTTTTAGGCTAGGCAGTGTGACTCACACCTTACTAGACAACTCCTCAGTCCGCACCAGTCGCCTTTGCTACGACACTGCCATCCTTGTAGCCTGGTAGTCCAAGCCGTCACTTCCATAACACTATAATCAAATCCACACTGCGTAGTGTGCAGTAATATAGTCGGTCTTGTACTCTACTACATCTGATCCATATCAGGGGGTTAGGGGTTACTTCTAGGCAAGGAGTAGCTAGATAAGGGGATCCTAAACGGGACGTGCACATCGCTGATCGGGTTTACAGTGTTGTCTCGCTCTTGAATGCGACTTAACTCATGTTTTTAAGTATAGCCTACAGTACTCGACCTATGGTTGAGACATAGGCCGGCACGTGTGATCAGCTAATTAACGTTGTTTGTGGTACCCAGCACTTTCAGTACGTGCGATCCAGTTATGGAAGATATCGAAAACGCCTGGTGGGCTACTGGTAAACACACATACACAATCAAACATAGCCTACACACCAACACTAGTACAAAATACTACGGGCCTATTACATTAGTAATATAAAAACTTTGGCTACCTGTAATCAATTTTGCTACCACTATTTGTGAACTCATGTTTGATGACCTCTCATCATCAACATATCAAAAAAATGTATGGAAAATTGAATTTTTATTTGATTACTCAAACAGATAATTTTGAATTGGGAAATATGTCATTGGAAAAGGTTTCATTGCTTCCCAAGAGTAGGCTTATTTTTGGTTTTAAGTGTGGAGTATTTTCAGATTATGTTAGGGTATTCCAGGTGGCGCAGCAATCTAAGCTACTCTTTTGCAGCACTTAGCTGACCACCACAATCTTGGTTCAAGCTTTGAATGTACCAAGCAGCGGACGAGTGGCTGGGAAGCCCTTTAGATGATGCAAATTGACTACCATCACCCATGGTAGGTCAGGCATAGTCAAAAGGGATTTCCTAGACTTATCTCTAGTCGCAGTGTTGAAAAAAGCAGAATGGTTCTCCACAGACACCTAGGAGAAAGTGTTTGACAATCTTCAACTCTCCTTAATCTGTCGGTAGGTATTGCTATTAGGCAGCACGGTAGATACATACAGAGATGACAACATTTGTGAATGGGGTGAAAAGCACTAATGCAGTAAAAATTGTTTCAGCTAAAAGAATTTGAACACTATCCCATTTTGGAATAGAAAATTAATTCTGATTTTAACAAAGGTCCGTGTCTGTGGCATATATTTTTAGTTGTGTCACTGCATATTGTTATGACTGTTTTCATCACTTGGCGGGATTAACTTGTTTTACTTACAGTTACAGCTCAGAATATTACAGCTGATGATGACTAACCAGGGGTTCTAAACTCCTAGCTTGAGGACTCGGAGTTCTGCTTGTTGTTCGGACTTCTATACTTTGCCTCATTCCATGGTGACATTTCCCAGAGTTACAGGTCTAAAGTCTTCTACCCCACCCCAATTCTTTCACTGTTGGTCTGTCATTGTTGTGGACCATCACTGGAACTTAGTACCTTAACACCTAACAATTATATAGTAGTAGACAATCACTGAAGCTTAGTACAGGAACACATAATCATTACAGTTGTAACCATGCATCGGAGCTCAGTACCTTAACACATGTTACAGAAATGTGACAAACCTTTGAGCTCAGTACCTGAACGCCTAACCATTTGAGTAGGAAATCATCACAAGCTCAGTACCTGAAACCTAACCAAAATAGCAGGAGTCCATCTCTGCATCTCGGTAACTGAACTCCCAACCACTTTAGCTGGAGACCATCACTGCATCTCGGTAACTGAACTCCCAACCACTGTAGCTGGAGACTATCACTGCATCTCGTTAACTGAACTCCCAACCACTGTAGCTGGAGAACATCAGTGGAGCTCAGTACTTGAACACGTTACCACTATTGCAAGACACCATCACCTGAGGCCAGACAGTAGCCAGGGACTAAATGATTACATTTGATCTAATTGTTATTGTCAAATGTTGAATTTGAGTTCCACAATATTAGGATTCTTTTTTAAGGTAGTTTGGGAAGTATTTGAGATAGTTTGGGTTTTTTAGAATGAGGCCGGCTACTCCCCACAGTCAGATGAACTTATGGATACCATTTATATGTCTCTAATTCTAAAAGGAACCTGATCAGGCATTAGAAACACTGAACTAATTAAGGTATTAAAGTGTGTTTCATAACATGCTAAACAGTTTGTAAGAAAACACTTGGGTGCATATGAAGCCTCCCTTGTCAATCACTCAACTATTCCCAGTCACAATGACTGAGAGCAGGAATGACCTTTGAACTCAGCCTTCTGCCCACCCAATCACCCGTGAGACAGCGGAAAAAGATTTAGGGTAACACTATCAAACATGCATGGTGACATGCTATTAATAGCCATGCTCTTTTGCCTTTGGGATGCTTGTAGTGTCACGGCAACAAAAAGGTGCCGGTAGAGAAGCGTCGGTAGGACTGTATGGTACAGTATGGTACTGGAGTTTTCAATGTTCTGTGGGGTTTTGTCTGTCCCAATTAAAATCTGTAAGATCCATTATAGACACAACTGAGATTAACTAAGCCCATCCCTGCAGAAATATGGTTTTGGGGTAAATATTTGGTTATGGCTCCAACACGGTGATTATTTCTATCTCAACGACTGTGTTGCTTGTTGATAGTCAGTCTTCTTCAAGTGACAGGATTTTCACTTGACCGGCCAGTAGTGGAAGAATGCTAATATTTACCAGCAAGTGTTTAAGAATAGCATGGGTAGAAACAATTAAGATGTAACATTGCTTGTAGGAGGCATGACACAGGCACTGGGAGAACGAAGGACTTTTAATAAAAAGAACCAAGATGTAACAAAACTTTAGAAAATAACATTACAAAAGGAATGATATCCAAACAATGACCGACAAGCTAGGCTAGGGAAGTCGGAACTTAAAAAGGGACAGTGGTAAGGAGCAAAGGTGAGGGCATTATCAATACTAAACAGGTGTCCGTGCTCCAAATGAGGGAGAGATAGCATTGGATCTTGCTGGCCAGCTTGCTATTCCAGGACGTGACATAAGGAAGCAATTTAGTTAGAGGATCTTTGGTCCTCTGTTTGCCTTTTAACATTCAATGTACGTCTTAGCTTCATTGAAATGATGAATAAATACAATTTCACATCAGAGGGTTGCTTAAGCAGGTGTGTCGAAAATTCAAAAATTATACTTAAAATTAATAAATGACACTGCATTTGCCAGATACAGTGTCACATTTAATAATTTTTTAACAGTTTTCAGACAGCCTTTGTAACAACTTGGAGATTATCACGGTCAGTGAAGTCCGTGCAGTCCCTGTTCACCTTGTAGCCAATACTGTTCTTCAGATTAGAGTATTGTTCTGGGCTGTGAGCCATGAACGACATTTAATGTTCGCTGAGAGTCAGGGAAGTTATAGAGCTTCTAATCCTGCCACATAAACGAAATCATCATTGTCTGAAATAAATTGCTTTATACCTTTCAGTACAGTACATACCAACTGCAATAGTCTATAAAGGTTCACCTGTAATCTAAGATATTTAGAGCTTTTAAAGCTGTAAGCAGGTCTCCTTAACATACTCTATGTGCTACAATAGGCTGGCCCAAACTGTTTCACTGGAAGCCTTGTCTGCAAACTGTCTCATTGTTAGTCGTGATTATTGTCCATTCAGTCACTGTGGCTTTTAGTTCTCTGCATAACCGTACAAACTTTACGTTTTAATTCTCTGTCTTCCTCTCTCACGCAGGCTTTGAACAGGGGAATTGCAGCTGTCAAAGAGGATGCGGTTGAGATGCTGGCCAGCTATGGCTTGGCCTACTCCCTGATGAAGTTCTTCACAGGACCTATGAGCGACTTCAAGAACGTGGGCCTTGTGTTTGTCAACAGCAAACGTGACCGCTCCAAAGCCGTGCTATGCATGGTCACCGCCGGGACCATAGCAATCATCTTTCACATTCTCATCGGTGAGTTGTTATGTGGTTCTGACCATTTCATTAGATGTATAATTCACGTTAGATCAACATCTGTGTATTTCATTAGTTGAGTAATTCCTCGCAGCTCAAATGTAACGAGCCATGGTGGCTCTCATTCATCCATGCTCCTCTCTGCTATCCTTAAACGACTTGCCTCTTACTGGGCGGGGCATGGCTCTGAGGCACTGCATCCAGTCTTGGCTGTGCCGCATATTGCCCAGCATTGCCCAGGGTGTGGCGGGCATCGGTTGCAGGGATTTTATTGACTCATTGCTCTATAGCAACTCCCTCAGGCTGTTTGGATGTCTGTGTTAGTGAATGGATGCGTGATCTCTTGCACACTAATTCCACTAACTTATTGTTTGGACGAGCAGTGTGAAAAGAAGTCTACGGTGGTAGTTGCTGTGATGAGACACGGTCGGAACTACAATTAGCTACAATTAAATACCATGAAATGGGGGATAAAACAGGGATAAAACAGCATAGCCATATTTGATATTCCCCTAAGATAGCTTTTATATTTTTTTCTAAGTAGCTAACATTTTTGACAGATATATTTATTGATAAAGTGGATTGAAACTGGGCCTGGAGTTGTCATTGTGGCTCAATCTTAGTCATACTCAGAAGAATTGACAGGGCGGAAAGTGGCTGTCATCACATTTTCTCGTAGTCATTCTCCGGTTATGCCGTGCTTGCTGTGCAGAATTTATGACGATTCAATTTGAGCAGAATTGTCCTTTTATGTCTTGCGTGATGTTGAAGTGCTAGAACACAGTATAAGGGGCTGTTTCTCATCATTAGCAGTCAATTGTTGGGAAATACGGTAAAGCCACATAACCACACAGTGCTCAATTCCCAAACAAACTGTAGCTACAACAAATTGATAAACACAAAGCTTGAAGGTTTATTCCCTAAGGTTCACACTTCCCAAACTTTTAATACCGCTTTCTCTTACAAATTTGTAGCCCTGCACCTGCTGTCATCTATCACCAGGAAGGGCAGAATGCTGTTGGACATTTAAAATGTTGTCTATAACACAATTTGATAAAAAAGAGAAAGCTATGAAAATACCACTCATTGTCTCCTTCTAGGGATCCATAATATCCTCATAACCTCCTATCAAATTCAGTCTACATTTATACCATGAATGCTTGTTTAAAATCAACCCATTAAGATAGGTGGGTTAATATGACAATATGGTCAGACAAGCTAAATTTTATACATTGATATGTTTGTGAAAGTCAAACGTATTTATTGTCAGCTCTATAAAACCAGAAAAGGAACCAGGCAAGCCTAGTTCAGCCGGCCAGTGATTAGAAGGGATGAATGTTGTTGTCCCTGGCTGGTTTCGAGCCGCAGTTTTCTGTGGCAGACTGCGCCTTTAACCATTATGCCATTTAAACAGCGGGAATGCAACTTTTACCTCAGTCATTACATTTTTTCTGAAATTACGTGGAGAACAGAACGTTTATTAACAGAACCAAAGTGTACTCTTGTACAAAGATTACTGTAGATGGCTAGCTAAAAGCTATATAGCCCCTAAAATGAAAACAATGACTCCAGTCACTCCATGGCTGGTTCGTTTTTTTCGAAAAGAATAACAATAAATAAAGGTCACGTAATGCAATTATTCTGTTATATAAATGAGATTCATGGTATAACAGAGTGGATATATTGTTGTGCGATGGCTGATAAGTACAGAGTGGATAAATATTTCTGAGAGACAGAATGTCTGAGAGGGTAATTGAACTGGGGTCAAAATATTGAAGCCGGGGATGTTCCCACAAGACCACACAGCCTGCTGGTACTCAGTTCAGCTCTGTATCATCTCCAAATATAACTTTTACCCCAGCCATTACACTGAAATAACGTGGGCAACAGAACGTTTATTAATGGAACTAAAGTGTACACTTTAGTACAAAGATTACTGTAGATGATCATCTATACAATAACAATTGAATAGCTAACCACTACGCTATGTGAACTACGAGGAAATTGAAAGCATTGGCTGGATCTGAAATCGCATACTTCATGCTACATATTACAAGTACATACTTGTTTTGTATATAGTAAGCTTGTATGCCATATAACTAGCAAAGTTTTTGTCTATTCTGAACAAATCCTAATCCATACTTTGTTCTGTTTGTGGTGAGGATCGAACACTGGTCGCCCACATGGCAGTCCGCGTCTCTAACCACTATGCCATTTAACAAGGGGTAGTCAGCCAGCCAGCCAGCCAGCCAAGTGTTTAATTTAATTTATAAATTAGTTTTAGTTGGGAAATTACCAGTAATGTGATGTTGTAGATACCAGTTGATGCATTCAGTTCTCTGAGAAATGCTAAACTGGATAATGCCCAAAAGGTTTTGTCAGCCATGAACAACAAAATACAACATTCTATAAACATTTTTGAAAAAAAAATCATTCTAAAAAATCATATTTTTTCATAAATGATGTGTTACTGCTCCTATCAGGGTAATTTGCCTAGTATGAGAAGTCAGAGTTGAAATGGAAAATATAGGGGTTTTCCACTGATATTTACGGGCTGTTCAAGTGGTCTCTAGTTACCCAGCATCAGCTACCTCTTTTAAAAGCATACTTCTTTCACTATTTACCCAAATATGGTTGTTTGTAACCCAGGAGTTATTTTAAGTATATTCTGTTTTATGTGTATTTCATACTTTGTTGGGGTTAAAGTTTGATCAGAAGACTTGGGGTTTGGCTAGTAGGGGCAATGCATTCAGAGGCAAACCCGTGATAGTAAATATCATTCCGGTTCAGCTCAACTTTTGTAATGTTATCACATGCTAAGATTGGACACAGACACTTTTGTAAAAATGAATTAAAGGATTACACAAGAGCATAATCTCCCCAGAAGCCAACACTAATTTAAATCTGGGGATTTGTAAATAATAATATAATTAATGTAATATTAGGATATATATTACACAAAAAATATCTATTTAAGTTTTTAAACAGGAATGTGCTTCCTCTTGAAAATAAACTATTGATTATATTTTAAAGACCCAGCTGCAGTGTCAACCCAGCTGATAGTAAAAAGAACTATCCAGTTGATGGTTAAATAAACCAGTATTTGGGTAATCTAAACAACCCAAAATAAACAGCCCCAAATTTCTTTTGAAACATCGGCTTCTGTATATTTTGCATGAAAACAGACAAATATACGAATACAATTTTAGTAACCATATTGTGGGTCTGTTTTATTATGCCAGAGCTGACGAATATCCACTTTGTTACATTTTTTGAATGGTGTCCATTTTATATTCCTCAAGGTCTGCGTCGATATCCATTTATCTTTTTATGGCTTGCGTATGCTAGACATGTCTCTAACATGCAGAGTAAGGATCCATAACATCGATTCATGCCATTTCTGTAACTTCCAGAATGTTGCACGTAGTTACATTCTCCTCTTTCAGTTTTCCATTTAAGGGAAACTCCTCACCAAGATATGATATTAAATATCCCAGTCCTCTACCGTTTATTTCTATGTTCTTGTCTCGTTAGCCTACACAGAACTGGGCTACTACATCATCAATAAGCTCCATCATGTCGACGACTCTGTAGGGAACAAGACCAGACGGGCTTTCCTCTACTTGGCAGTGTTCCCGCTCCTCGATGCCATGGTGAGTCTGGATTGTAGTCCCGTTATAGCCTCTATATTGGGAAGTGTTTGACAGGGAGGTGGTATGCTGATGTTCTGACCAGCTACTCAAAATTGCTCTGACTACAGATCTAGGAACCACATTAAATTACTCCTTTAGGCTCTGGCTTGACAGAGTGGTGGTGTTCTTACATTCTGACCTGTCACTGAGGACAGTGGTACCTACAGAATAATATGCCTGATTTATCTTTCATAGAAAGTTGATATATTCACAATGCCATTTACTAGAGAAAGACCGATAGAAATGAGCCTATTCTAGTCCATTGGCCCATAACAATCGGCACTATTGGCCCTTGACAAACAAGCACACTGTGCTTTTTGTATCAAACTTGACGGTAAAATGCAACTACAAAAGTTAATCTTTTAGTAACAAGTTTGTCTTCTGAGGATCTCTTTTCTGAGTTCCTACTTATGCTGCACAGAATTTAGGAAATAATTTTATCTTATCACACAATAAAGTGAAACCGTATGTAGACACATAAACTGTAATAATTTGGTTGTGGTTCAGTTTTAAGTATTTTATTAGGACATTCATCCCTATCAAGCAATCTTGTTTTGCTACATGTTTACTGGTTGGCCAAGTGCACAGTCTGTAGCACAAATATGGATTATGCCTCTCCAAGCCAAGGATTGCATTATAATTTTTCGTTGAGGACAGGAGAAATGTAATGTTTCAGGAGATACATAATGAAATTTGTTTTGTTTAGTTGCATTTTTCTCAACTTGTTTCTTTATCTGTCTAGCAAGTCGAGCTAGCCTACCAAGGAGCTAGTCTATGGAATGTCATTTGATTCTGTGCATGTCAAAATTAAAACGTGAAATAACACTATGACATGTCAAATGAGCTTTGACAATGATCAGTGCTGCGCCACTACTTTGGTCAATAGAACTGACAAAGCTGTAATAAACAAAAGACTACAAACAAGCATACACACTGGCAAGATGTGTTTACAATACTGTGTTTGTTTTTATTAAGACATTATTTGATTGACAAAATATACAAACATGAGCATTAGAAATTAGATCAAGCAGGTGCAAAAATGCTAGCTAGGTAGTAAATTGTCTGATTCTCTCCAACATGCATCTGTTCTAAAGAAGGGAGAAATGACTGTGATCCTGCTGCTGTTGCAAAATTTATATTAAAATATGTGATTAACTATATGTTTTTTTGCAATTTGATTGGGAAAACAACGTTATATTAATTGTATGATTGTACACATGAAAAATTGACAAATTTCATGTTACTGAATTTTGGCATCATATTTGGTCTATCAGCCTCTAATTGCTCCAACATGCAGGTATTGCAAATTGTACAAAATAAATAAGCATGTTGGTAATTCCCTACCAGTTTGAAACAATTACAGTAAAATAAAAAAGTCTCTGCATAGTATACTGTAGCATTTCTTCTCCACTCTAGAGCACAGTTGGCTTAAAAATTGGGGAAGTATTTTACATTCTCAGAGCAGACTTTTCTGTATTTCATATCTGACAACAGGCCAATGCTGTTAAGATCTGAGCCTGCTATCTTGTCCATACATCTTGCTTTTTCTATATTTGTCATGGTCAACCCGGTCTTTCATGTAAACTGCTGGTGATTTGGTGTCTTTTGATGGATTTAATTGATGGATTTAAAATGTGTTAAAGATGGGCTTATGATGAGCTTTCATATCTTTTTTACATTGCCTTATGTGTGTGTGTGTGTGTGTGTGTGTGTCAATATGTAGCATCAGTGGTTTATTGTGTCTAACAGCAGTGTTGATATACGACCATATATGTGTTTTTATATTCTACTTTCCTTCTATTCATCCAGTACTACATATATGCTAACTGACTAGTCACTGTTTGGCCATAGGTTTGTGGATATTTTGCTGTTTTTCTCTTACCCTGGATGGAGTGTTCTGGTTTGTGAGCTAGCTATGCAGTGGACAGTGTTGTTTTCAGAAAACAGACTAAAGAGTATTTGGTGTTCTTGATAACAATTCAGCAAGAATTTGTTTGACAAGCTCTTTATCCCAACTGGTGTTGTTAGGAAATTCCCAAATGAGTTTGAGTGTTTTTAACTGATTTGATGTGTATTAAATGTCGTTGTTTGTTAAAAAAAAATGTAAACACGTTAGATTGTTTTTGGCGAGGCAATGACTCCTTCAGCTATTCATTGACAACTTGTTGTAAATAATGTTTCACGTTGTTGTTACAATAACGTGTTTACCTCTCGATCATTCAGGTTTTGAGTGGTTTAGTTGTGTCCACCTAATCTAATCATTTGATCTACTGTTTGATCTACTGTTTCTATTGTGGTTTCAGGCCTGGACACATGCTGGCATTCTACTAAAGCACAAACACAGCCTATTAGTGGGCTGTGCCTCAATCTCTGATGTCGTGGCTCAGGTAAACATTTATTACCAATGGGCCTATTGATCCATTGCATTTCATTTACCAGTACACATGGATGGTGATTCAGGGTGCTGCACTGTAGAGCATGGAAAGAAGTAGGATGAAGTCCTGCATTATAGCATTTATTTGCTCTTTTTTTTGGTATTGTATTTGCTTGCCTCTGTGGGCCCCAAAAACACTTCCACATTTGGTTATTGCAACAAAATAACTAAGACAAAAAAAGACTTACACTATATTAGTATGAATAATAAGAACTTTTACAAGTTGTACAGTTATCAAAACTGTTTAGTAAACATATCTTTCTCTGCCTCTTCTTTCATCACTTCCTGCTATCCTCTCTCTCTTTTACTGTCTTTCTGTTTCTCCAACTCTCTCGGTCTATGTCTTTTTCATCTTCCCTTGTCTCTCTTCCTCCATCTCCCCCTCTCCCTCTCTTTATCACTCTCTCGCTCTCTCCATCTACCCCTGTCTCTTTCCATCTCATTGTCTCCCATATCGGTCCCCTCCTCTCCCCAGATTGTTTTTGTGGCCATCTTGCTTCACAGTCGTTTGGAATGTCTGGAGCCTATGTTGATTCCTATCCTGTCCCTCTACATGGGGGCCCTGGTGCGCTTCACTATTGTAGGACTCGGCTACTACCGCAACATCCACGACAACATCCCAGATTCCAGCGGTCCTGAAGTCGGGGTAGGTCATCTCAGGTCAAACATTACGCTGGGTCAGGATGGGGTCACGAGAACAGCTCATGTATCTCTACAGTGGCCTATTTGGCTGGTAGAAATATATTATGTAGAACATATGATTGCTTGTCAGGTAGAATGGTGAATTGTGTCAGCTCTATGTATTACATTTCTATCTGAAACATTCTCATTATTTTACAATACTGGAAACACCTGGAAGAAAACGTCACTCTAATGGTAAGGCCCAAAATGACTCATTACATTGATCAGGGCTAGCCCAAATCTGTTTGAGTTAACCGACGTACTCAAACAGATTGCCCTAATTATATTTTTCATTGAGTTAACTAAGATGGGGAATAATGTTTTTTACACATCTTACAAATCTTCTGTTATTTTTTTCTCTCAAATACCGGCTACAAACAAATGTGAGAACTGCACAAAAATGTTGAAAAACAGACAGTAGGCAAATCATTTCTCACAGCACTGTATGTTAGCTAACGTTCCCAAACCTTCTTCAATCATTTCTCATGTTAAACGCACCTGTGGTGTAGAAGTGTGCAGTGTGGAGCTCAACATGAGGAGGCATGATCTGTTAGAAATGCATATATACCATGTGATTGTGTACCCTGACCTGGGACTGTAGTTACAATAGTATATTACTTATTCGTCCACTGTACGATGGAACTGTAGTTACAGTGGAATGTACAGTACTGTAACTTAATTGTCCACTGTTTGTCCACTGTCCATCTTGTTATAAAACAGTTACTTCATTGTTTTTGGGGAATTCTCATCACTACCTTTCAAAGTCTGCCTTTTTCCCCCTTCCCCTTGTCCACTGGTTTTGCAGGGGGATGCTACCATAAAAAAGATGCTAGGTTTCTGGTGGCCCCTGGCCCTGATTCTGGCCATGCAGCGAATCAGCAGGCCTATTGTCAACCTCTTTGTCTCCCGGGACCTCAAGGGAAGTTCTGCCGCCACGGAGGCAAGTGTCCTACTGACTTCATTAGGTCGTTTTGGAGCATTCAACACACTGATGTTTGATTCGCGATAAATTTTCAGTAGTGTGCACTTGTCCTGACTTGATGAAAGCGTATGCTCGGTGCCAGTGTATAAATGCACACACTGACTGTTGGTGAAACCTGGAGAGTACAGATTAGGAGAGGGGTATAAAGACATTTTGAAAGTCAAGGCAAGATGGCACCACCAGGACATTGCAGAGACGAGGATGTCCCTCTAAAACTCGAGGCTATGGGACTGTTTCTCTTCAGCGGGGACAGGGGCTCTGGTCAGGATAGAGGGGATAATAAATAGCTACAAATATCAAACTCTGCTGTCCTCTGCCAGAAAGCTGAAGTTAAAGAGGTATTTTACCTTTCAATGCAACAACCATCCGAAGATCACAGCCAAATCAATGAAGGAATGGCTTGCAAAAAGGAAGATTAATGACCTGGAATTGCTCAGTCAAAGCCCGGACTTCAATCATTTGAGAAAATCCGTGGAGTGACCTAAATAGGACATTTCCTTCATGTGATGTGACTGAAAAGATAGCAAGTATTTTTCTACATTTCAGTAGCAATGTCCACACCTACAAAAGTGGGCAGCATGCCTTAAACCATAAACTCCACACAGAGCGGTTAAGCCAATCAAAGTTGACCTGTGTCCAACAGTCAAGTTGTCAAACTGGAGGAATATAAACAGGTCATTGGGTTCAGTCACCAGTCTGACAGTAATAAAGTACAAATGTCTTGTGACCCCAATGCACTTGAGTTCATCGTAATCTACAGTTTAATGTTTTTGTGTTTCTATATCAACCCTTTATTGACCTTTTGCAATTGCAATGAAATATGTAATGTGTTCATCTCAGTTGATTGGCTTTTGCTGCTCAAGTGCAGAAAGGTTTTCTTTTTACATTAGCTGAAGAGGGGTATTCTTCAGACACGCTCTGGTGTTTACATTGATACAGTGCCCTATTAAACCGAGAATGATAAACAGGGTTTAGAAATAAAACAACAGTGAGCGATGAACAGTGTTGCTGGAATCAGATATACTCTGGACAGGCTTGCTGCTTCTGTTGTCAAGTGATTGAATGCAAAAGTAAGATTGTCACAGATCTGTGATTCCCCAAACCATAAATAATGTGATTCGGTTTTGCCATCTGGAGAAGTATTTATTATGAAATAGCTAGTGATCTTAAAAGATTGGGTGAGGTATTTACTATGATATATATCTAGTGATCTATGAAGACCTGGGGAAGCATTTAGAATGATATATTCAGGGATCTGTGAAGACCTGGGGAAGCATTTAGAATGAAATATTCAGGGATCTGTGAAGACCTGGGCAAGCATTTAGAATGATATATTCAAGGATCTGTGAAGACCTGGGGAAGCATTTAGAATGAAATATTCAGGGATCTGTGAAGACCTGGGCAAGCATTTAGAATGATATATTCAGGGATCTGTGAAGGATTTAGGATGATATACGCAGGTAGTGATCTATGAAATGTACTGCAAAATGACTCTGAGACTCCTTTGCTGAAGTAGGGCGGTTGGTTGAAGTTGTGTGTTTCCTGTGATTTGTACAGGCCGTGGCGGTGCTGACTGCAACATATCCTGTGGGGCACATGCCCTACGGCTGGCTGACAGAACTACGTGCCGTCTACCCCGCCTTCGACAAGGTAAGCGGGATGGTTTACAGTACCTAACAAGTAAGAAGAGAAAACTGTGTTTGATTTTAATGAACACCATTGGGTTAGGGTTTCAGTGAAACGTCAGAATTCCGAGAACCACACAGCTGTAGTTACCATGAACGAGATGTCAGCAAATGGCCGCGAAATTGTCTTAAAAACCTGCATTGTAGGTAGGGCAGTACCTAGTTCTGCAATGCACCAATGAGTGAATCTCAGCTTCAGTTTTGTGAATGAGCTATTAGTTTGTGCGAAGTTCAGCAGACGTTCATGCCTAGCTTAGCACGGTACATGGACACAAAATCCATGTCTCCATGTTCTCTGGACGCAACTATCACTATTCTTCAATTTTCTATTTACCTAAGTGTGATCGGCCTGAAACAGCAAAATGTGTTTCACATAATCCCATGACGCAGTGTGTTTTGGGAGAGGGCAGAAAGCTTGAATTCCTTTAGCTCCTGTTGACATTTTCATAATAGTATTTATAGGTAAACACCAAGCAAGCCTGCTCCAGGAAGTTTAAGGGCTGCAATTTGGAAAGTTGTTGTGTGATTTACTTGTGCTGAGTCATACATCCGTAATGAACTGAGCCAAGGCAAGTTGCCTGTTCTATGGTGATAAATCACAGTATCAATCTATGTGTTAGAAATTCATTTTCAGGGTAAAGGACATTTTGTTTACTGGTCCTCATAACCATGTCATAGGTTTTGGTGTGGTAGTAATTGCCGGTCAAAAAGTGAATTCTGTTGACTGCTGGTCAAAAACCAAAATCTCATAATTATATGATTTGTAAAGCCACTCTGTTGTTTATTTGAACATTTTGGTTGATATTCAATCAGCTGCCTGTTTTTGCTAAACGCATTGCACAAACTATGTAATGTTAATTTAAACTTGAGGTAATATCCACAACATTAACCATGACTGCCCCTTATTTTTCATCTAAATGTAAAAAAATGTACTTTAAAAGTGTTGGTTGCGGACAAGGGAATGTGCTTGGCCTTAACTCACTGATCGCACTCAAACCAGCAATTTTTGTTCCTCTTTGTCCACAGAGCAACCCCAGTAACAAACTGACCAACATCAATACCACAATCTCCAAATCCCACATCAAGAAGTTCACTTTTTTCTGCTTTGCACTTTCTATTACGGTACGTTTAACCTTGCAACCTTGTTGACGTGAATTAACTTTCATATAGTGTCATTGAACTCCTTTAGGCCTGTAATTGTTTAGAAAGCTTCTTAACATTACATTATACATGTCCGGATGTGGACTTCAATCAAGTCACTGCAGAAAGACGTTTTTGAAGCCTTGTTGTGCTTTCAGAAATGTTTCTATAGTAGGATGAACTTTCTCCATGATGCATTTTCCCTGGTAATATACCCCTTTTTGTCAGTGACTTTGAGTGTCCAGACAATATGATTTGTGGTATATGCATATATTAGATTAGATTAGATTCACCTTTATTGTCATTGAACGGTAGAAGTACAGTACAACGAAATGCAGTTAGCATCTAACCAGAAGTGCAAATAGAAGAGGGCAGAAAATTGTAGTAGAAATTCACCGATTAGAACTCTTTCTAAGGCAGGTAAGACAGAGATCAAAATGCTCTTAATCACAAATAACAGTTTATCGCCGGACCGCGTAAGCGGAGCCGACCTAGAAGAGCGAATGTCTCTTACTGACTGACTGCATGAGTGAGTGAGTGAGTGGGTGAGTGACTGACTGACTGACAGGCTACCTCTTGTTAAATAGCGTAGTGGTTAGAGACATGGGCTCCAGAACAACAGGTCCTGTGTTTGCCTCCCGTAACAGTGAAAACGCATCATGCCTGAGGTTCAGGACAGACAAAAACTTTGCTGGCTACAACACTCTGTAACTACATAATAGGAAGCCTAAAATAAAACAGTTCTGGTGGATATTAGGATTTGTTCAGGATAGACAAACACTTGTCTATCCTGTCTGTCTACAGATTCTCTCGTCTTTTCACTTGACAAAAAAGTTATTGTCACCTATATTGATAGATACTGTATCTGTGTCATTCATGAATGGCTAATTAGCTGTTAAAACGGCCAGTGATAAAAGAGGATTTGTTCAAGATAGACAAAAACCTCGCTGGCTACAACCTTCAGTAGCTACGTAATGGTAAGCCTAAAATGAAACTGTTTGCTGTTATATTGCGACTATTTCTGGTGGACTTTCGAATTATGTCTTAGGATTTCTTCAGGATAGACACACTTCGCTGTCCACAGGATTCTCTCGTCTTTTCACTTGACAAAAAAGTCTGTTATCGTCACCTGTATACCTACAGCAGTTATTGTACCAATGTAATTCACGAATGGCTAATAAGCTGTTAAAACGGCCAGTGGCAAAAGTCATACAGTTCATAGATACTATTTGTGGTGGAGGTAAACTTAATAAGAAACGTTACTCAGTTTAACACAATAGTTAATGGTGTCTAACGAAATATTCAAACTTGGCATGATGTTAATGAGTGACAAAATTATATAATGTCAAGAGGCTATACTGACACCCGGCAAATGTACCGCTCTGTGGCGTAGTGGTTAACGACACAGCCTTTCATGTGGGCGACCTGGGTTTGATTCTCGAGAGGGCAGACACAATCAACGCATTCTGTTGCGGGCCGGCTAAACTAGGCTTGCCTGGTTTCTTGTTGTATAATATTTGCAAATAGAGACAGAAAGACACTAACACAAGATTAGTGAGAGTCTGCCTGAAGAACAATTCAGAAAACCTAATTTTTGTGTAGGTCAGAGTATTACAACATCTCACAAAATAACTGACATTTCATCAATACATTTTAATCTGGTTCAAACCAGTTTGGTTTATTCCTCTCATCAGTTCCTCTCTCCACCCAAGGTTTTACCCAAATGCAGGTTGCCCACCTGCATTTTACAAATGCCTCTTGACTTCAATTGTCCACCCATGTCTTGTCCCCCTCTTACTTACGACACCATTAACATATCTTGAATTCTTCCTACCTTTCTAATCAGTCCAATACTAAACCAGTAATCCTCTACTCGCTATACATCTGTAGAAGTCACTAATACATTAGTTCAACAAATTTCTATATCACAATGAACAAGTATAATATATGTTACAAGTGGGATGTATTGATCTGCAATGAAGGCAAATGCAAGTACAAATGGTAGTTCTAAATGTGCAATGAAGGCAAATTGAAGGTAGCATGTGCAACTAAAATGCAGGGACAGCAGCAGTGAGGTTCCCGAGGTAGACACACATATAGCAACTGAAACGTCCTTATCAAAATTTGCAAAGCCGTGTCAGAGTCCAGTAGTACAAAGGGAGTAGTGCAACAAGGTCCTTGAGAGGCAGTACTAAGCTGTGGGTGGGTAGGTATGGTTAGTATTGGGTACAGAGTTCAGCAGGGTTACAGTAGATGGAAAGAAACTCTTCCTGAGCCTGCTGGTGCAGAAACGAAGAGACCTGTACCGCCTGCCTGATGGTAGGAGGGCAAACAGTTTGTGGCGTGGGTGTGATGGAT
The DNA here is from genome assembly GCA_016801175.1 of Esox masquinongy. Classification (NCBI taxonomy): domain Eukaryota; kingdom Metazoa; phylum Chordata; class Actinopteri; order Esociformes; family Esocidae; genus Esox; species Esox masquinongy. The sequence continues at coordinate 101,390 of JACXGI010000236.1, read as the reverse complement.
CCCGGATAATGCCACGCGCCCTATACAGACACCGCTTGTGCTGGAGGCCTACGATGGATGGGTGCTGCACGGTTTTCACCACCCGTTGCAGGCCCTTCCGGTCGGCCACGGAGCACAAACCACACTGTGGCGCAGTTAGTCAGAATGTTCTCGAAGGTGCAGCGGTAAAATTTCACAAGGATCATGGAAATCAGACGGGCCTTCTTATATGGTCCGATCTTATATATGCACCTATTTAAGGAGATCAGCGTCATTTGCATATTTTTATAAATATTGTTGTACCATATTTTTGTATGTATTAAGTAAAAGTACTTAACTATTGATAGCACCCAATTACTGTACACATTACAGCTTTCCGTTACAGTGTATAGATGACCAAGACATTTATTCTCATTGTGATGATCAATCTAACGCAAACAAATTAGTGTTTGCTGACTTTCTCACTTTCCCTTATGACAGACCCAAGGGAATGTTAGTTGGGTATGAGCTTAGGGCTTTGGGTGGTTTTGTGTCAAGGATGCATGAAAAACCCTCCTGTTAAGTGGTTGTTGTGCTGATTACGTTCCCATTGGAAATAAAGATTTCAGCTTTCACATGGAATAATGTGATATGCTTAACATTACGATGAGATACGTTAAAAGTTATCGTGGTTTTAGCCGTACATCTCTCATGTTTGTGATATGTTGACCAATGTTGGTTTTAAAGACTTTAGGTGCTGTAATATGTAATGCATGTACATTTATTAGCAAGTCCTCCATGTACCAAACATAACTGTCTTAGTTTTTCCTATTTTAAGGAAGTACAAATCTAAACGTAGCAAAAGGAGCTTACATTTGTTGTAACCAGGCCGACTCTTCTCCGTCTGTCGTTTTGAGGAGAGCCTCGGCATGTCTTGGCTTGTGTGTACCTATGCCACACACAGGTACTTCACATTTTTCCCATTCCAGTGATGTTTTTTCATCCCAGACCACAGCCCAGGGCTGGTCTGGTGGGTGAAAACAGGAAGAGTTTCAGTGCGAGTGGGAAATAGCGGAGGATACTTGCTTCCAGATGTGGGCCAGCTACAGCTTGTTAAGGTGCCCTCTTTCCAAACAAAGTGTGGAGCAGTGAGGACTCCAGGCTCAGACCTTTTGGTCGCGGTATTGGAGGCCAATCTTCTGATCAGTTTTCATCACAGTAATTTAATGTGGTCAAGGTAATGAAAAGGCACCTTAATACGGCATTTGCACAGGGGCGGGATTCTAGCCTCACCAATGGGCCCTGGGAATGATTTCAAATCTACAATCTGAGGACAACTGGCAGAATTACACATTTAACAGAAAAAATGTAACAATGTTTTTTATACAGATTGAGATCCAGTCGTGGGGTTTTTATAGTGATGTTTTCAGCTACTCCATTTGGAATGCGTTTCGTGTAGACATTACAAACGCATCTGAAGTAAATGAACATGCCGCTGACTCTTACTTGTTTTACATTCCCTGAGTCCTAACCTAAGCTTCACCTTGAGGGTTGAAAATTTGATATGATGGAACTGAACATTGAGCAAAGTAACGTTACATTAATCCTCCCCAACCGTAGGACTTGAAAAAAGGGTTAATGCTTAGTTTTTGTTTGGTGTTACAGCTATGCTTTTTGGTGTTCTGGACGCCTAACATCTCAGAAAGAATCCTAGTAGACGTCATTGGTGTGAACCACGCCTTCGCAGAGCTCTGCGTCCCGCCGTTGCTAATCTTCTCTTTTTTTCCTGTGCCAGGTAAGGTCCAACATTTTTAATTTCACACTAACACAATGGTGCCCTGTCACAAAAATAAATATGAGAAATCTAACCTTTAATTGAAGTAAAAATACAAAAAGACATTCTTAATCAAGAAATCAATATTTTCTTTTTAGTTAATTGATGATATATTATGGTCACTCCTATATATTCATATACTTAACCAAATCTAATGGAAGTATCTTCCCATTGATATATTTTTTTCCAAGTTATTTTGAGTCATTAGGAACTCTTAAGTGGTCATCCATGACTTCCTGTTTAACGGGGTTATAAATTTGAGGTAAAACATCAAACGTGTTATCTATCAACAGATAGGGGAAGGCAATGACAATGGTGATAAAATATCTCCACTGATAGGGCTGTGATAAACCTGGCTGTAATTGTACCTAAGAGTATTTTCCCCCACTGTGTGAGGAGGATGGTTGAAGAGGCAAATAACTCAACGGTCAAAAAGAGCCTCTTCTCACATTAACACAAGAAATCTGACCATAGAACCGTGCTCCATTCAAAGTTCCAATGATGTTTAGTAAAACTCCATGAGAGGAAAGGTGTTCTTGTGGCCTCAGTAGCGTGACTCACTATAGTATCCCTTTTCTATAGTATCCCTTTAATAATTGCCAAAACTGGCTACTAAATGTTTATTTTTTTTTACGTGATGACACACAGCGGGGAAACTCATCACACACAGCGGGGAGACCTCCTGCATACAAATATCCAAAACAGTCAACTCAAATGTTTTTTTTTAATAATTGCCAATTTCTCTTTTACCATGTCAGTGACCATCCGGGCTCACCTGACAGGTTGGCTCATGACTCTGAAGAAGACCTTCGTTCTTGCTCCCAGCTCTGTCCTGCGCATCATTGTCCTCATCACCAGTCTCATCGTTCTCCCCTACATGGGGTAAGTGCGCACTTCTGCTTTCACAGGTCATGCGTTCACTTATCACCAATCTCTTGAGCATTCTCATGCTGTCATTACCTACGCAGTGCAAATGCAGAAATTAAATGGTCCACCTGACCTCTGATGAGGTCACCAGTGGTTAAGTGCTTACTTCTTAGGGTGAAATCAGCCCACTTCACCACCACCCGAGTACCAAGATCCTGTCGTTTCCCTTGTAGTGTGATATGTGTTCACTTAGCTGTGCACTTATCTCCACAGTTTTCAGTTCTTGGTCTGGTTTTCCAGAAATAGACTGAGCATAGTCCAGCAGTAAAACATTTCCATGGGTTTTCCCTATTGAGCTTGGTTTTGATGGTCCTTTTTTGATTTTTTTGTGTCTCAAGATGTTCCAGGATTGTTTAAAACAAAGTGTATTCAAAACAGAAAGTTGAAATTGAACTGCACAGGAAAACCATTTTTTTTTTAAAACTTCCCCTCCCTGTGTGTGGGGGAAAAAGCAAAACTGACTGGATGGACATCACCCCACAACTATCAAAGGTGCCAAAATACCATCCCTGGCGCCACCTGCTGAATGTAAACTGCTTTTGTGCACGTGGAAGGGTGATGGGAAACCGTTCTCTTTAGTGTGAAATAAACACTAGTCTGAAAATTAGAATCTACTTTTGGTTAGGCTTGTGTCTCTGCGGTAAACCTTTGGAATTCCTGTCATGCCTTTTAAAACAATGGAGCTACACTTCTAAAACTGAAGAGAAATCTTTGCCAAGAGTTCTCAAGTAGTATACTATATAGGTAACATTCTGCCATTTGGAACACAGCCTGGGTCAGTAGAGAATACCTACATCCTAGTTTTTTCCTCCGAAATAGTAAACTTTGTCGCGTTACCTGATGGTCTTTACTGGAGTGTGTCATTCAAGCATTGCATTTATTTTCAGGTCTGGAATAGCCTCATGGCAAATTAGAGAAGTATCAACAAGTGAGTGTAGTGTTTGTGTGTGTGCGTTTGTAGGTGTCCTCATTTTCTGCCTGTGTAAAATGTGTGTTTCAGGGTGCATGGAGCCAGTCTGGGAGTAGGATCTCTCCTTGCTGGATTCCTTGGAGAGTCAACAATGGTGGCAATAGCTGCCTGCTATGTCTATCGAAAACAGGTGAGTTACATGGCACCTGATTCAGAATAAATTTCTCAGCAAAATCCACACCAATGGGATTTATACATCTTGACTTGTAAATATGCTATTCATACCGATTAAGTTTGCATTAAAGTTTTATTTATAAATGCATATTTGTAACTAACAAAACTGTATTCATAGGTATAGACCTATGAAATATAGACCTTTTGTATGAAATATTGTACAATATTTTTTACAAAATGCGGCCTATATGTACTATAAAAACACAAGGGCATGTTATAAATGGGGCCCAAGATCAGCTGATGTTGTACCGTGAGTGAACACAGGTGTGCCACAAACTGCCACAAACAGCTGCTTCTGTGCTTCAGCTGCCACTCAACCCAATTGAGGACTTAAAATATTCCCTAAATGCCTAATTACAATAATACATTTATGTCTATGTGGGCTGGTTTCAAGCAGGTATGACTTAACCTTTGAATTTCATGGATTTTGTTTTCATGATGTAGAAGGTGTAACTGCCGGCTTTACCTGTTGACAACATTGCCATTGAATGCAGGGAATTGCTTCATTAATAATCCAATACAGCCTTGTTCCAACTTCAAACACTGGAAAATGTCTTCTATTACATGCAACTGCGATTTTTATAAAAGAGCAAATGTGTTATACTGCATGTAATTTGACTGCTGTAAGACAAGTTAATGTTCCAATCCACTTGCAAACCCACCAAGCAAACAAGTCATCATTGTAAGTTGTCACCTAGACCGTTTTTAGAGAATGACTAATTATATCTGAATCTAATGCAGTCACAAGAGAATAAAAAAAAGCATGTTCTAATTCTAGAAAAAAAAGAAAGACACGGATGGCGAAGAGGCGGTTGAAGGAGAAGAGGACTCCGCCCCAATGAACGTGACGCCCCAGAGACAAACAGATGATATCATAGAGGAAGAGGACTGAGCCGAGGATGCTGAAGGCCTCTTAAAGGGGCATGTTGGGGCACAGCCTAGTTCCCTTGTTTCTGTAGGGCAGTCTTTCTATGGCCGCCCGTTGGTGACCCAGCCCAAATCCCACTTTTAAACCGTACATGGTTTATGAGGATGGAGGGTACCCAAACCACACCCCTTATTGCATTTAGGGAAGAGACTGAGAGGGGTATCTGAGAACAGGCAGCAGAGTACATTTGTGGCCAAAAGAAAACATCTTCATTGTTGCGGTTTCTCATATATGAATCTAATATAGTGTACAGCGCTGGCTGGTCGTTTGATCTTCTAAAGGCGCTAAATAAATGCTGTAAGTGGTTTTGTTACAATACAGTTATTGTCAATATTTAAAAATATATTTTCAGACACTAAAATCCTACACACACACACACACACACACACACACACACACAAACACACACACACATATACAGACACACACAGTTTGATTTGGTTGCTACCAAGTCAGGTAAGCATGATAATGTTGGTAACTTCTACCAAAAGCTAATGTTGTCCATTTCAACTCCATTTATCTTGTGTTTGACAAAACTATCTGTGCTGCCGTCCTTCACTTTAGAGCTTTTATGGCGAAATACATACTTTCACTGTACTGTAACTTCAACTGCTTGGTAAACATACCTTTTTATATTTACTTTGAATGTACAACACAAATAATGTATATGAATAATGATGCTGAGGAAATAATGTAAATGAATAATGATGCTGAGGAAATAATGTATAAGAATAATTATGCTGAGGTAGGTCTTTGTGTTGTGACCTCTGAACTTTATCTTTACTGGCTGTACACTGGTTGGGGAACAGTTTATGGTTCCCAAAATAAACGCGTTGGCTTTTATAATTGGCAAATTATATAAATATATATCATCAAAATAAATATATACATACAGTATATACAATGTATATGTATATTACACATTGATTTCTATCAAAATGAGAATGAAAGAGCGAATTTTAAGTGATTTCCTGGTGTGTGTTCGAGTGATCGTTTGGTGGCGTTTTAGAGGACTTATCGATTTATGACTTAATGTTGTCAGTGTAAGGAGACATGGTCATTTTCTGTGGGATATGTTGGGAACTGGAGTGTGTTTGGGGAGGTTGTTGGCTGGACCACTCTTCCTGCCATTTCTGTCTGTTTACAGTGTTGTCATTTCATGTGGGCATTTGGATCGCAGAATGTAAATCCTGTACAGGAAGTACAGGACAGTAAGGTGCACAGTAAGGTGGATTCCAGTTCTTGATCCCTTATATTGACACTAATGCACACATATTTTAATGGTATCATTTTACATTTTATATAGATTCTAGTGGATAGCAAAGTCTAACCAAATTCATGGGGCCTTTTGTAATTAAAATCATGGTCATGCTTTTTAAGCATGGTCAAAGTAATAATTATGCTGTGTAGGATATATTACTGAAGCACATCACTGATGACAGCTACAGTATCCTGAACTAAGCTCTCAGACAAAGGAAACTACTAGAGGATATAACTATGACACCATTGGTGATTTAAAGAAGTTAAAATCCCGTAACGGTAGACACTATATTATTATATTATCAACAACATTGTAGTGACTCCACAATAATTATATAGATTACATAATCGAAGTATACTAAATATGGAATTTAAATATTCTAAAATATATATCCTGAATGCAACAAGGTACTATAGGAGAAGTATGTCAAAGTAATACAAAGTCCCATGTTTGGGACCTATTCAACAGAACACATCACTGAGTAACTCCTGAGTGGCTCCTAATGTGTTTAAGCTTGAGGTGGCTCTCCACTGTAGTCGGTGGATAGTTGACTTCGGCAAAGAGTTGTATTTTGTTTAGAAGAAAAGAAACCGGAGGAAGTTATGCACAGAATTGTAAATCCTAGAGGATAGCCTGCTTCAGTCTTTTACCATTCAGCAAGATAACCAAAAACACCAACAAGACCAAATTTACTGTAGAGTTGCTTACCATGAAGACATTGTATGTTCCAATTGCATTTTTCACTTAAATCTGCATGGAAAGCTATGGGAAGACTTGAAACCTGGTGTATATCCATTTTCCAAAATGCCTTGACATAGCCAAAATAAATATTATAAAATATACTGAGCCAATATTGCCCAAACCAGATGTAGAAACCTCTCAGAGACTTCAACAATACTCATAGATGTAAATGCTTTCTGAGATGATTGAAACATTTCCTGAGTCTGCAGAGGGAATACTTATCTAAGTATATTTATATTGTATCTTTCATGGATCTTTACAAATACATGTATATCGTTTTCCTCCACTTTGAATGTAAAATGCAAATCATTCTCGCATTGTAAATATATATTCACTGTATATTTAAATGACTGCTAATACCCTGTCCAAGGTATCAACAAAAATACAGCTTCTGTTATTGTCCATACAAAAAGAGACATCTTTACGGAACTGTTATTGAAGGGTGATTCAGTGGTGTAAGGTTGTGTTTTTGTCAGAAGAATATACATATACTGTTGGCTAATATTTATTCCACAAGCTGTTCACAGACCTGACACAACACAGAGTGCCTTGATATAGCTCAATAGCCTCAATATGTATTGGCAATATGTTACAAACACATGCGTTATTGCTATATAATTGCTCTGTCATACCTGTGGTATAAGGTCTGATATACCACAGCTTTCAGCCATCCTGATCGTGATTGGCTGAATGCCATGGTATATCAGACCGTATACCAGGGGAATGACATCACGTAACCTTTTTCTGTTCTAACTGCATTGTTAATAATTGGCTTATAATAAATATCTGCTGAATTGCATTCTATTATTTTGGACAGATTTTTTTAAATTTTGGACTTAAACCAGAATCACAGGGGGTAGGCTGCTACAAAATGTAATTAACATGTTTGTTTACTAACCCCTTTACTTCACGTCTGCATCCTTATCCTTATTCACACTTATATCTTCATCAGTATGTTATCAATGAATATTCTATTTACCTAACTATTTTATAATAGTTGCCCAGTTAGAGGAAACTGAAAGTATAAAGCTTTCCTTCAGCGGTCACTAAATAAACAGTCTCTCTTTAAATCATGAAACATACAGAGAACTTTTGTTGGAGGTAGGGATACGATTTGGTGGGGTTAAGATTTGCACTCACGTGATCTAACATTTTGGCAGTAAATAAACTCTGTAAGCTTTACATTTAGCTTTATTCAATGGTTATAATTACAATTCTCGACGCAACAAATAAAACTAACCGTGGGAGCCACATTCTCCCAACTGAAGAGAGCAAAACGCTTCACTGAAACACCCATCATATTCATTTCTGCCTCGAAAACCCGAATTGTTGGTGCGGGTTGGTCCCTATAGCAACGCCTGCCCAACAGAAGAGAAGATGGTTCTGAGTAAGTACATAACTAGCAGTATGCTACAAGTGATATAACCCAAAACATTTTTTTACCAATGTACGGTGGCAATTCATCTAACAAGAATTAATAAAAGAAATACAGTTATGATGTTTTTATTATTATTTTCTATAACTAGCTAGCTAGTTAGCTAACTTTAGTGATACAGGCAACTACGGTAAACGAACTATTTACAGACTAGTTCAGAAACAGCCCAGCAAACGTTAGCATTAGCGATAGTCACATGCGTGTTGTCTTTTTTGTTGTTAATTTGGCCTGTGTAGGTACTTAAGTATAACATTTACTGCACTCTATCTATACTGTACAGTTACAGAAGATTTGGTCCGACGTCGGTCAGAACATAACAACTGCGAAATATTTTCCTTGGAGGAGGTGTCTTTGCATCAACAAGATATTGAGAAAATAGAACACATTGATAGATGGTGCAAGGACCTGAAAATTCTGTATCTTCAAAACAATCTCATTCCCAGAATAGGTGATTAAAGTGTATTTCCATCTCATAATTAAGAACCAATTCAATTGACATGTTTTAATTTCATCTAACTCACGTGTGTGCTTGTCCAATCTTTCATTGACCAATTGACAATTTCACTGTTTTGACTCCATAGAAAATGTACATAGATTGAAGAAGTTGGAGTATCTAAACCTTGCTTTAAACAACATTGAACTCATTGAAAACCTGGAGGGTAAGTATTTTACCTATTAAGTAACAACTCTGTCTTATTTGTTTGTGTTAATGTAGGCTAAGGAAATTACCAAATTTTTTTCTTATGTGATATTTCTACCTATCCATAGTTTTCGTACATCACTAGTGCTTTGACTCAACCTTGTGGACTTGGCGAATCAAATAGGCCAAATAGGTCCTCAGATACTCTTCTTACCTCTTCAAATGTTTACAACAGGATGCGAGAGTCTCCAGAAGCTGGACTTGACAGTGAACTTTATAGGCTGGTTGAGTAGTGTGGAGTCCCTGAAGCACAACCTCCATCTCCAGGAGCTTTTCCTGGTGGGGAACCCCTGCACTGAGTTTGAGGGATACAGGCAGTATGTGGTGGCTACCTTGCCCCAACTAAAGGTATCAGGATGGTTTCTCAAGAAAAACATTTTAGGTACTCAGGATAATTGCCTGATGGTTTCTCTGAGAGTGAAATACAGTTGTCAGGTGCACTCTTTAGTACAAACAGTTTGAAGACTGCACCACTGAGCAATTTAGCAGATGCTCTTATTCGAATCAGCTCATAGCAATATGTGCATACATTTTTGTCAAGTTTAAAAACTGTAAAATCGCACGCCCTGGTTAGCCCGTAGTTGGCGTGGAGTAGCAGGGGGACTAATGACTGTGTGTGCCATTCATTTCAGTATCTGGATGGAAAAGAGATTGGAAGGTCAGAGAGAATCCGGTCCGGACAGGGCCTGAAGGAGGTGAGGCGACTTATTCACCAGCAGGAGCAAGAGTACCTGAGGAAGAGAGCGTGTGAGAGACAGAAGGCCCAGAGAGAGGGAGTAGAAGAGGTTCAGCAAGAGCCGAAGAAGCCAGGCTTTGATGGACGCTGGTACACTGACATCAACAACACCATGTATGTATTTTCAAGCTTTCCATCTTAATCAGACATGTAAACTCATCACTTTTCCTGAAATATTTTCAGTTTTTGCGATTCCTAAGTGCTGTGCTGGTGGACTAGATTAGCTATGCCAGCCATTAGAGTACTCATCTGCTTTTTTCTGTCCCCTATATCGGAATGTAATTTAAAAAATTTATTTAGAGGAGCTGTTGTGCGCAGTAACTGATTTGTTTTCTGGTACATATGTTCAGTTACTGGATCAGGATTTTAGCCATACAGCTCCTGTTTTGAATTTGCGTAAAACCCCAGTGATTTGTCAATGCCCATCATGAAACAATGAAATGAGAACCTCAGTGAATACCGGTGAACCTCATATTTAGTTGTTTTCCTCTGACCATTTTGTTTGATTAAAACTTTTACTTAATAGAATTATTCACTGTCCAAATCAACTTTTTTAAGTCTGAATGTGGTGTATGATTCAAACATTTAAAACAGAAACAAAACAGATATAGTTTGGGAGCAGTCCCTTTCACTTGATATTGGATCTCCGTTGATGTGCATTAACCCTTGAGTCTTTAGTCTGCATTGTTTTAAGGAGCATGGTGTCTTTAAGTGTATTTTTGACATAGCCATTTGATGTTGTTTTGTTTAGGATTTGATGCATATTATTCACTGTCTTTTTAGGCTATATCAATAATGAAAGTAATATTAAATATTGACAACGTTTGGCATGTTTATTCCTAATGCAATTGACCTAACCCTCATATCAGAGTGAAAGCTGTTTTCCTATTAAAACCATGCAGTTAGGTTCAAATTAACATATTAGCAAAGATTGGATTGGTCTATATTTTATGTCGTTGCTGCAAGCTGTTTAACAAATTATATTAGACTAACATTTGAATTAGTGTAGATTTCAATGCATTGCATTAAATAATGTAAACACAGCTGAAAGCAACCACATCATTTATTAATGAAACATGTCGATTGACCCAGAAACACTACTGCATGGCCTAAGATTGGTTTTTGGTTTCTTAAAATCGTCTCTGTACTTTATTTCAGTTCACCATAAATCAAGTTGTGTTTCAGCATTTTTTTTTTAAACTTGCAAGTTTTGATTATTGATCTGTAGCCCTGTGCCTGAGGACAACATGGAGAATCAAGAGAGAGAGGAGAAAGAGAAGAAAAGCTGCCTGACTTCAGAAGATCAGGAGAGGGAGTTTTGGGAGAAGCCGTGTGCCTTTACTCCTGAGTCACGCCTGGAGACTCACCACCACCTTGAGCAGAGTAAAAAGGCTGAAAGGAGGTAGGTAGTCACCTATCCAGACCCCAAATATGAGTATACACGTGTACTGTACATATCCCAACTTTCATTTGGTCTTTCTGTTTCTGTGTTGTTAATCTGCTAGAATCGTAGTTTTCACTTCCATATCGTGGCTGACTGATAATGACCCCGGGCTTCAGTTGATATATGAAATGTTGATGAAAATGATGAATGATGCTCCTTCATACGATTAGTTCAGGCCAAGGCATTTTCTACAAGCGCTCATTTTCCAGTCGCAGCTTGGTATACAGAGTTTATCAGTCCCTCTGTTTAAACCCTTCCTCTCTGACAGGCCAATGATTTTCCATCATGAAACATGTCATAGACGTGTTAATCATTGTACAGTAATCACTATGATTGCAAAATGATTATTCAAAGTAGCCACCCTTTGCCTTGATGACAGCTTTGCACAATATTGCCCTTCCCTCAACCCGCTTCATGAGGTAGTCACCTGGAATGCAATTTCTGAGCCTGGTGACTAATGAATTTAACTTTTGCAGCAGAGGTAACTGTGTCTATGTCTATCTGTCCTGTGGCGGTCCTCATAAGTCATTTTCATCATATCGTTTAATTGGTTTTGAACGTGCACTTCAAGAATTTTCCAGATTGACTGATCTTGTCTTACTACAGTATTCCATAATGAAAGAAAGTAAAATAAACAAATACCCATGAATGAGTATTCATGTCCAAATTTTTGACTGGTACTGTAAGTGTAGTTTACAGTTTTAGCCACTGCATGTCACTGTAAGTTCAAATATATACTAATATGACTGCTTGAAGGGTAAGGAGCATGCGTTTTTACTCATTTAAGTAACAAGGCATTGAGGTCAAAGATTTAGTAACTTAGCTTTACGCTCTGGTTACCTCAGAATGCAGTTAAGAGATCATTGGAACGCAATGAACACGGGATATAAGAAGTACACCATCACTGGCAGTAAAAATAATCAAAAAATGATATTTGTCAAATCTGTCATTATTTATTGTAAAAGGCCCATTGTGTGGTTAACCACAGTTTAACCACAGTTTCATTAACCCATGTATTACACATCTGCAAAGAATTCCATGAATGTATTAACAAGTCCCAATCACATTATTTGAACTATATAGAAATATATCCGTAGCTTATCTACAGTATAGTGCATTCAAGTGTAAGCTCTCATGAACAGTTACATTTAAATAGGTAATATATTCATTGTTACAATGACACATAGGCTTATCATTGTTGCTGTTATCAACAGGGAGCTTCTGCTAGTGTTTATTAATATGCCAAAATGCCAGACCACAATTTGAAAATAAATGCTGATATATAGCCTGTCCCGTAGCCCAGATTAATTCAGTCTCACTGCTGCTGGAGCTTACGTAGCTGAACTTCTACCATCGCACAGTAAATATTTTTCTTTGCTTTCTGATCTGCTGGTGAAGGGTTGCTGTTTTTATTCTGTACAAAATGAATTCTTTGAGTTGCAACTTGATCTGGAAGGCTCAGGTAAATCTATTGTAACTGTGTGGTGACTTCATAGTCCATAACACTGCAAATCTATTTGTTACTTGTGGGTATCTTAACTGTTCTGTTAACTGTACTTTTAACAAGCACCTTGCACAACCATAGATGAATATGGGAAGCGAGAGGGTGTACAGTTGGTGTCTACTTTGGTCAAGATAGAAAGACAAGCATCTAGTCATTATATCCAGGGTGAACATTATTTCTTAATCAATCAGGTAATATAAGGCTACCTTAGCAATTGATTGTGAAAAAGATAACACTTTCTTTAATCTGTTGTCAAGTTGATGTGTTGGCTTCAGCTTTATCTGCCCTATTTTAAGTTTAATCTAAAGTTTAAATTGGGTGTTTTTAAGTAATTCCAATAATGTTCTTAACAGTCAAACATATATTCCTCATGTTGGTTTATTTACTCAGGCGTTGAGTGGTTAGAACTACAGGTTGTTTGCAGACCTCAGTAAAATACCAAAGATACATTTATTTTGCTTGTACAGCGTCTGTTGAATGGCTACATACCCCTTCCCTTGCACAGTCTTCACATTTTGCTGGACTTAAATTAATAAAAAATTAGATTTTAAAATTGTTGTTATTTTTGTTATAGACAGTACCAAAGAGTTGAGTACCAAAAAGTGATTAGGGCGGTAATGGATGCTAAAGTTGCTTCCACCAAGGATTAACTCTGGGCTGTGAAGACATATGCAATCCATAGACAGTTAATACACCAACAAAACATAGGCCTAAGGTTAATACAATTGGCTATTTAACTGTAACCTGTGCTGACATGCAGAAAAAAACACCAGAAATGTTCTGCCTTTGCTTACTTACAGTCATGTGAAAAAGTAAGTATACCCCTTTGAAAGTTTTAATAATTTTTTTTTTTTTATGTATGTATTTGGACACACGGCAATTTGAGCTAAATTCCAACCACATTCATTGATCAAGGTAACTCAATTTAACTAATCACACCAAAAAGATTTAAATATTTATGCAATTATAATAAATAATAAAGTTAGTACACCCCTCAAAACTGGTGCAAACGATGGATTGTCCTTAATGATTCGAAACTTGGTCTGGTTTGGTCTTAATAATATGTGTGTGGAAACACATCATAACAAGATCAAAAGACTTATCCAAATGACTCTGGCCACAATCAATGTCGAAGTGCTTGAGTCAGCTTTCAGATAGAGACTGCAGAAACTTGGCCTAAATGGGAAATCAGGAAAGAAAAAAGAATATCGAGACATGACTGACATTTGCCAGACAGCATCTGGGTAAAGACCAAAACTACTGGTACAACGTGATCTGGAGAGATGAGTCAAAGGTGGAGACGTTTGGCTGCAATTACAGATGCCATGTTTGGCAAAAAACAAAACACTTCCTCTGAACAGAAGACCCTCATTCCAACCATAAAGCATGGAGGCGGTGGCATTATGGTTTGGGGCTGATTTGCCAACATTGAGTAAACCATGAATTCCATATCGTATAAATATTTGAGGAGAATGTAAGGCCATTGTTAAAAAAGACAAAGCCAAACTGAACATGGGTCTTGAAACAGGACATTGATCCAAAACACACAAGCAAAGCTACTGTACAGAAGAATGTCTCGAAAAGAAGAAATAGAGGTTTATTGAATGGTCAAAGTCCAGATGGCAATTGAAACACTATCAAAATATTATCTCAATCAAAATTAAGCAGGCAGGGCTTGCAAGAAAGTCCTCAAAACATGACACAGTTCAAGCAGTACTGTAAAGTAGATTGGGCAAAAAGTCCTCCCAGTTGATGTAAGCTGATAGACTGTTACAAGAAACGATGAAGTAAAAAAACACCAGCTATTGAAGCATGGTGTGTGCTTATTGTTTCCGCATTATGGAATTTCTGTTGATCTTTGATGAATAAATTATTGCAAAGTATTATCTTTCAGTGTTGGATTAGGTTACCTAGTGTTCAAGTGAAGATTACATATCCATGCCTATCACGTTTTTAAGTAAGCAGGACGCCAGGCACAGAGTTAAAGGACAACAAAAGGGTTTAATAATGAAACTGAAACGGTAAGAACAACAAAACGGCAGGAACAAGGCAGGCAGGCAGGCAGGCAGGCAGGCAGGCAGGAACACAGAGACCGGCAGACAAGACACACACAATAACTCAACAAAGGGCTGACAGAACTGGCCAGACTAAATTGGGAGATAACCAGACACAGGTGAAAACAATAACTACAGAAGGCCAAGCTACATTCACGAACGAAGGACAAAAACCAAACAGAACAGGCTACATTCAGGGACAACAGCAGAAACAAAACGGAACAAAACAGAACCTCCCAATGTCCAAATATGTAAAAAAAAGAAAATATTCTGGCGGGTGTACGTACATTTTACATGACCTTAAAAAAACATGTTGAATATAAATAATATTTTATAGACAGGCCTTATCTCCATCTCACCTGTGGTGGTATTTATATATGACATGACTTTACTTGCACTGAAACTGTGGATAAAAATGTAGTAGTGTAGTGTTTGGCGTGTGGGTGGCTGAACACGGAATCGGTTATTAAGTAGCTGTCTGAACTCATTGTGTTCAAGTCAGGAGCCCACAACCTGCCAGTAGAGCTGTCAACATTGATGTCCTGCTGACTAGCAAAGTCAGGTCAAGGTATAGCATATGAGCCAAGGGCTCTGTCAGGCTCACCTGTCCTAGGATAGCTTGGTGTTTTTAATGATTACCTATGTCCCTGATGTTGGTAAATGGGTGAAAGCAGTGCAGCAATTGTAGCGTTCTATTTGTTATCACTTTTTCATTAATTTATTTGACCTTTGACCTCTAGGATATACCTGTGTAAATGGTTTTAGAAAGGAAACTGGATTGTTTTTATTTATTTAGTGTGACACGTGATTGTGAATGGTCATTACCTTTACTATTACCACAAGCCACTCAGAGGCAACAAACAATATCTGTATGAAAAAAATTATGGTTATTGTTTGGTGGACCTTATTATGTATTGACATCAGTCAATTTAGTCAGTTAAACATACAAATACAACTGTTTATGTCAACTTTGATTTGTGATCAGTGAATTTGCTGCCCTGGTAATCCCACAAAGAAAATGGTAGAACATTACAATGTGAGGCTTAGCCTCTTAATGTAAGGGCACTTTTTAAAGACGTGAGTGGTGTGGTAAAACGAGCCAACTGTACACACACTCACTCCCTTGCATTTCTTCCGATATCTCCTCTTTCTTCCCCCTTCTCACACACCCCTAAATTCACCCTTTCCGAGTTGTCAACTTGAGAACCAAGAGGGCAAATGATTGAAGGGACGTCCCAGGCTGACGGAGCTGTCAGCTGTGTTTATCTCGCAGTTCCCCTGCACTGATATACTGCAGTAATGACCCCAACGGCCAGCTCCCAGTGGGGTGCTGAAGAATGCTAGCTCTCCTTGACCATCAACTCCCATAATCCACTGATGCTCTGGCCTAATGGGCCGTGTGTGTGTGTGTGTGTGTGCGCGCATGTGTTTGTCAAAGCCTTTCTGTGAGTAAGTCGATATGTGTGTGAGAGAGAGCCACGGGGTCATTTTTTTACCTTGGATTTTGACCCTGTGTATACTGCCTTCATGCAATGCCAACGGTTCTTATTTACACAGATCTGTCATCAAATAACATAGCAGTTAATATATAGGATATCGTTAGTTAAATCTGGACCAGAATTGTATGAAGTATAGTCATGGTTGTGAATGATTGTTGCTGTTTTAAAACTCCCATCACATAACACAACACATCACGACAATCACATCTTTCCCCGATGTCTAAATGATGTTCTGGTTTTAATCTGACTGCCAAAGAACTGTTTTCAACCAGGCCAAATGTTTACAGTTGCGGTGTTCATTTGCCATGTACTATGTGTTTTTTGGTAATAGTGTTCACCAGTAATGCCTTTTGAAACCTCTTTTACCGCAACTCCCTTCATAAATTTCCCGTTTCCAGTTCTCGGATATTGAGTCTCACCTTCACCTTGATATCCCCATAACTCAGGTGTAATGTGCAGTCTGTCAGCCAGGAGAGCCCCCTTCCAGCCAGATTCATGCTTTGCTTCTCCCTGCAGGGAGACAGAGAAGATGCCCAAGGCCCAGAGGACTCTGATCACGCCCCAGGGAAGGGTGATGAATGTCAACGAACCCAAGTACGTATGCAGGGATTGGGAGGGAGTTGCTTCAAAAACACAACCCGCATTATAAACATATACAATTTTGTAGAATACAGCAAATATACTAAAATAAACCATCTATCATGCAAACACACTGCACTAGAGAAGCATAATTGATTCTGAGATTAGACGTACCCATTTTGCGATTAATTTGGGTTGCATGGTCAAAACTATATATTTTATATTGTATATTTTTGCCGAGCAATGATGGACTTACAGATGTGCAAAATGTATTATGGAAAAGCTCATAAAAAACATCTCTTCAAAATATATCAGACTCATCAAAACAACATGCCTTTTACTGTACAGGCCTGTGGTCAGAAGCCACTACTTTCAATATCTTTCTCTGTTGCCTAAACAAAGTTTGAAGTCACCAAAGTTACAAGTTTGAAGTCACCAAATTCCACCGGCTCTTTCCTCAGTACACAGGTTAAACAAATCAATGCTAGACAGATTACCGAATGTAGTTTGAAGTGTTTTGGAGTAGTTTTCCACTTGCCATGCAGCTTTTGTGAAACGAGATGATACGTTTCCATTTATGAATTTGGACAATGCTAAAAATGCTAATTACAGACTGTCACAGAGCTGAATAATGGGTTCTTTTGAAAAATGACTCTGTGCCTTCAGGAACAACTCAGGGTAACTGGACTTTTACCCAAATATGAATCTGGGCCGAACTATCCCTTTAAGCATAACTGGGGTGTGTTTAGGAGGATGTGACTAAATCTCCCAAACTTGTTGGGAGTTTCTTTGATAAGAAAGGTGGTAAATATTTGGATATCACTACATTTGGAGAAAAAAAGTTTCAAATAAAACTGTTAATAAAAATGCCATGCCGGTGACCTGCTAATGGAAAAAACATTATGGACCAGATATTCTGACCTGGCTGGGCTAGAAGCAAGCCATTTCTGCTGCAGTAATGGCGCCACCATGACATTAACAGATGTTTTTCTCTGGGGCACTCAGAAACAAAGGTACAACGAATCATTACATCAGTTATGCAAAGTGGTTCCAAAATAGACCTCCTGGTCGTACAGCAGAATATTTAGTTGAATATGTACCAAACACAGTAGTCTTCCTCAAACGCACACGCTGCCACACACACACACACACACACACACACACAGACACACAAACACTGACACACAGTCCAGTATTACTAAACTTGTGGAGATGCAAAAAAATAATTCTGTATCCCCTAACTTTAACCATAACCCTAATTGTATCACCCCAAACCACTAAGCCAGAAAATCAAGTGTTTCCTAGTGGGGACGTCCCCACATGGTCAGTTTTTCATGTAAAACATGCCCACACACACACACACACACACGCACACACACAGAAACATGCTCCCAGAGAACCACAGAATCCGTCTTAGTTAACTCAGTCATTCATGCCATAGTTGGCCACAAGAAAAATAGTGCCGAAGGCCAGTTGTCCATGGCTCACATTGATGTCATTCTGCTACCACAAACTGTGAAATATTATACAGTGTATGTGATACATAATACATTTATATTTTAGTTATTTAGCAGACAATCTTATCCAAAGTGACTTACAGAAGTTACTAAGTGCATACATTTTCATTCCGGTCCCCTGTGGGAATCAAACCCACAGCCCTGTGTCATGATCTACCAACTGAGCTGCACTGGAAATGAACCTACTTTCTTTTTCTGGTGATACATTATGTATCCTACTCTGCTATGTTCTATTACTACAGCACTTTATTCCTTACTCATGTTGAATAACGGCTGTGAAAATGTTTTGGTTTTAATCAAACAAAAACATGTTGATGAAATACGAAGGAGGCTGCTGTATTAAAGGAATCACTGACTACCAAAAAAAGGAGGGATTAAAAACTGGGTTCTGTATTTTGACGCTCATGGAGTTGTCCACTGGAAGTTGTCAAATTTTTTTACTGTAAAAGACACCCACATGAGTGCTTATTAAATTTGGCCCAGAAACAGAAAAAAAAATACATTCCGCACCAATTGCATATACTGTAGGGACTAAAAATTAAAAGTGGAGCACAGCAAATAGGCAAAAGAACGTTTTGAAAAAAAGAAGGTTCAGGCTTCCTGAAAATTTGCAGAACATACAGTTTGTGAGAGCAAATTGTGGTGTAATACGTTTAAAAAATACACTGAACAAAATTATAAACGCAACACTTTTGTTTTTGCCCCCATTCATCATGAGCTGAACTCAAAGATCTAAGACTTTCTCTATGTACACAAAAGGCCTATTACTCTCAAATATTGTTCACAAATCTGTCTAAATCTGTGTTAGTGAGCACTTCTCCTTTGCCGAGATAATCCATCCACCTCACAGGTGTGGCACATCAAGATGCTGATCAGACAGCATGAGTATTGCACAGGTGTGCCTTAGGCTGGCCACAATAAAAGGCCAATGCCACAGATGTCGCAAGTTTTGAGGGAGCGTGCAATTGGCATGCTGACTGCAGGAATATCCACCAGAGCTGTTGCCCGTGAATTGAATGTTCATTTCTCTAAGCCGTCTCCAAAGGCGTTTCAGAGAATTTGGCAGTACATCCAACCGGCCTCACAACCACAGACCACGTGTAACCACACCAGCCCAGGACCTCCACATCCACCATCTTCACCTCCAAGGTCATCTGAGACCAGCCACCCAGACAGCTGCTGCAATAATCTGTTTGCATAACCAAAGAATTTCCGCACAAACTGTCAGGAACCGTCTCAGGGAAGCTCATCTGCATGCTCGTCGTCCTCATCTGGGTCTCGACCTGACTGCAGTTCATCGTCGTAACCGATTTGAGTGGGCAAATGCTCAGATTCGATGGCGTCTGGCACTTTGGAAAGGTGTTCTCTTCACGGATGAATCCCTGGTTTTCACTGTACAGGGCAGATGGCAGACAGTGTCTATGGCGTCGTGTGGGTGAGCGGTTTGCTGATGTCAACGTTGTGGATCGAGTGGCCCATGGTGGCGGTGGGGTTATGGTATGGGCAGGCGTGTGTTATGGACAACGAACACAGGTGCATTCTATTGATGGCATTTTGAATGCACAGAGATAATGTGACGAGATCCTGAGACCCATTGTTGTGCCATTCATCCACGACCATCACCTCATGTTGCAGCATGATAATGCACGGCCCCATGTTGCAAGGATCTGTACACAATTCCTGGAAGCTGAAAACATCCCAGTTCTTGCATGGCCAGCATACTCACCGGACATGTCACCCATTGAGCATGTTTGGGATGCTCTGGATCGGCGTATACGAAAGCGTGTTCCAGGTCCTGCCAATATCCAGCAACTTCGCACAGCCATTGAAGAGGAATGGACCAACATTCCACAGGCCACAATCAACAACCTGATCAACTCTATGCAAAGGAGATGTGTTGCACTGCGTGAGGCAAATAGTGGTCACACCAGATACTGACTGGTTTTCGGACCCCCCCGGACCCCCCCAATACAGTGAAACTGCACATTTTAGAGTGGCCTTTTATTGTGGCCAGCCTAAGGCACACCTGTGCAATACTCATGCTGTCTGATCAGCATCTTGATATGTCACACCTGTGAGGTGGATGGATTATCTCGGCAGAGGAGAAGTGCTCACTAACAAAGATTTAGACAGATTTGTGAACAATATTTGAGAGAAATAGGCCTTGTATGTACATAGAGAAAGTCTTAGATCTTTGAGTTCAGCTCATGATGAATGGGGGCAAAAACAAAAGTGTTGCGTTTATAATTTTGTTCAGTGTATATTCTGCAGCCTTCCATCAACTCATTTGTAATGACCAGGTGAATAAGATCGGAGAGCTCTTGTACCAATCAGTTCCAGACTTTGGTATTATGAGTTGCTTCAGCTGCAGGTGTTCCTGTCGCTGTGATTCGGTCAGTGGGGATAGCCTGTCTCCAAATTAAGAATTTAGGAGGCTGACAGTAAAGTCTGTGCACAGCTGCATCCTTCTTTTATTAAGCCAGGGAAATTACAGGGTATGGAGTGTGTATAACTGGAATACCTTGGAATGTCCAGCATGGTTTTGCTGTACAAGCACCAGGTTATCGGACTCACAAGATTTACATTGTTAGTAGACATTACTGATCTATCTAATGACAATATCATCCATAGGTTGGATTTCCATCTCACGGAAGATGAAAACAACAACGCCATTGTCTTGGATCTGGAAGTCTATAGGTTGGTCATTTAAAAAAACATTAATATTCCTCCCATGCAACTGAGTACTTATTCCACACTATGAGAGTTTTATTGAGATGTAAGAGTTTTGACAAGATTAGGGTCAGCTATAAAACCGATTAGGGTCGGTTTTTACAACAGACCTACAACATCTAGGTTCAGAAAACTGAACATGTATAGTAGCTTTCAACAGTATTCACTCCCATGGACATGTGTTACAACATTAAATCAAAATGGATTTTAAAGCATGAAAAAGTTCTTATTATGACAAAGTGAAAAATTTAATCTGCAAATTGATCTAAGCACCAACAGAAATTCACCAGACAAGTGTGTGTACTTGTAGTGATTACAGTTTATAAATAGCTTATATAGATTGCAATTTTGAATTCGTAAACAAACTAGTCAGTGAGTTTATGCACCTTCTAAGTCAAGGTTATGATCAAGGCACTGAGTGAGAATGTGTTGAGCCTCGCCAAGCTCTGTCGACAAGATACCGTCCTGCCACAGATGTGAACGCAAGTGTGTCTACATATCATTTTAATTTGATTTAAATCATTATGTTGTCCCATTAACTCTGGTTGATGTCAACAGCCTATCTTCAACAACAATCTACCTTCCTTACCATCTGTTTTATATTCAGACATATGGACACTTCCCTGATGGATGTGGATGTTCAACCAACTTATGCCAGAGTGACAGTCAAAGGAAAGGTACTCCCTCACGTGGATATTGTATGTTACAATGTTTCGACTGTAATCAGTCAGCTATATATCATAAAGATTTTTTTGTGAATGCTTTTTGGAGCATGGAGATGTTGTACCAGGGTAAGGCCCATTCACATGACTTGCACAAGATCGACTGTGCAGGGCAATCCATGGAGGTCGTACAACCCAGCAGGCATTGTGATTTGTGCTGTTGAAGTGTAAGGATAGATAGGAATGGAGATGGAGAAACATTTTCAAGGGAATGGTGAAGAGGTGGAGTAGGGGATAAGACATTAGACTCAAGGGGCAATCTGTATTGTGGCTGAAAAAAGGTTGATGAACTGTTGGCCCATTTTTCTTAAATTGATACACTTCGGTAAGAAGTTTATGTCACAGTTAAGGATTTAGGATTGTAGTTCAATTGACTTCAATACTTTATAAAAAGATAATTTCTCTCTCATCAGTATGTGTCTGTCAAGGTACTCCTATTTATTTTCTTAGGTTGCTGTCAGAGAAGTATCACACGAGCTTTTGTTTTTCAGTTGCTTTTTGGGCAGTCTGTTTTACATTGCACATCATCAAGTCATATGTTGACAACAGCGCCATTATAACGCATGCTCTTTTAGAGAAGGCTCGCAGAAATATGCAGGGTAAGAATTCACTCCTTTCATCAGAGAGTGTTGATGAGTCCCCACAATTCAAACAGCTAGTCATCCTACGCGCTGCTGCTGGAAATCCTTGGCATGTCCCAATTAAACTGCAGGCAGCCAGCCCAGTGCTGGGATTACACTCTGAGTAATGGCAGCTTGGCAGTTTTTCTCAAAGGTGGTATATTTGTGAAGTGTAGTTCTTCCTCTCACTGAGGACACTATTGCTAAAAACCCTTCTAAGGACTGAAATTTGGTACCTTTATCAAAGTCCACAATTCCCCAGAAATACTCATGCAGAGCTGCTGGACTAAAGGTGCACCGTGGCCACCCATTGTGAGTTCCTGATGATTATGTTTGTAGAAAGATTGGTGGGTGTTGGCAAATGTAAATGATATTGTGGTAACTGTCATTAAAACCACTACAGTGTAACTGAGTGGCAGTTACATTTGCAACAACACAGCATTTTTCATATTTTCCTCAGCACATACAGAGAGGTGTAGTCAGGTAATCTCCCAAACTAGGCCAGAGTGACCTTTAACTAAGACGGATTAAAAAGCTGATAGGGAGCCATTCATTCTGTGAATGTGATGTCTTTCTAAGTATTTTGGACTAATTTAAGATGAAAAAAAAAAATCTTCAGCAAATATCTGAGAAAAAAGATAATACAAACATGTGTGTTGAAACATTTGCCTGACTGGGTTCTTGCACTATAGCTGGTCATCTCAGACTTTTCCTGAATATCAGGGCTGCGCTTCAAGCGGTTAGCATATTTCAACATGTCATGTCACAGGTAGTCCTAATTGGATCTGGGTGATTTATCGGACAATACTTCACCTCATTTCACCTTCAAAATCCATTATTTAATGAACTAATTAATGAAGCAGAGAATTTGAACTAAGAGTTTATACAGTATATCCAGTCAACTTTAGTTTGATGACCCGTTACTAGGGTTCTAAGTTAAAGGAGTGCTTTGCTTTTGGACTAATCTTATGTGTTCTGATACAGTCTTCTTTTGGTGGAATTTGGAGTGATTTAAGTATATCGCTGTGTGATATCTATAAACAGATTCACTAACGATGACAGCAATTTAACATACTGTAAAATAGCCTGTACAGGAAAGGGACATTTAACTTGGTAATGAAACATGTGAATAATTTACAACACAGATTTTTCAGCTGGTGCTGCCTGCAGAAGTGAGGCCTGACAGTTCCACTGCAAAAAGGTCCCAGATCACAGGCCACTTGGTCCTCACAATGCCAAAGGTATGTAGTCAACCATCCAGAGCTTCACAAAGCCAAAGGTACAGTATCTCACAAAAGTGAGTACACCCCTCACATTTTTGTAAATATTTGATTATATCTTTTCATGTGACAACACTGAAGAAATGACACTTTGCTACTATGTAAAGTAGTGAGTGTACAGCTTGTATAACAGTGTAAATTTGCTGTCCTGCAATCGGACAAACGGTTACCGAGAAACTCACTTGCTTCCTGTTTGGCGCCTTGCCGCCATTTTTGATCGGCTGCAACGGGCAAACGATTTTGCAAATCAAAAATCCACCAAGTATATTTTGTTACGCTTCGCCTGTAAATCATCTCTGCCAAGTTTCGGGAAAATTGGACAAAATTTGCAACCTGTAAAAAATTTTAGAGATTTTCAACAAAATACAAAATGGCGGAAAATCTAGTTACGCGCAAATTAAAACGGCCTCTAGGAAGGTTGTTCAGCACGTGGTCATGCATCATATGACACTGGTTTCATGTCTCTAGGCCAATCACAGCCTGAGTTATAAGCGTTTGAAAATCGCGACTTTGACCCGATGGTGGTGCTAGGTGCATTGACCTATGGACACCAAAATTCGTTTTTGTGAGTTTGGCAGAGCCCTCTATGGATGTGCCAAGTTTAAAAAATAGTTAGCCATTAGAAGTTGGTAAACTTGCAAAAACGGCGGAAGAAAGAGAATAATAATAATAATAAAAAAACTAAACAATTACAATAGGGTTCCCGCAGCTTCGCTGCTTGGACCCCTAGAAATATCAGTTGTTTGGTGAGGAAGTGTGAGGAACTTCATTTAACTTAGTGTTTACAGCAAAATACAGCAAGATGGGCAGTTGTTAACCATTTCTCCCTGTTTATACACTGAACAAAATTATAAACGCAACACTTGTTTTTGCCCCCATTTATCATGAGCTGAACTCAAAGATCTAAGACTTTCTCTATGTACACAAAAGGCCTATTTCTTTCAAATATTGTTCACAAATCTGTCTAAATCTGTGTTAGTAAGCACTTCTCCTTTGCCGAGATAATCCATCCACCTCACAGGTGTGGCATATCAAGATGCTGATCAGACAGCATGAGTATTGCATAGGTGTGCCTTAGGCTGGCATAGAGTTGATCAGGTTGTTGATTGTGGCCTGTGGAATGTTGGTCCACTCCTCTTCAATGGCTGTGCGAAGTTGCTGGATATTGGCAGGACCTGGAACACGTTGTCGTATACGCCGATCCAGAGCATCCCAAACATGCTCAATGGGTGACATGTCCGGTGAGTATGCTGGCCATGCAAGAACTGGGATGATTTCAGCTTCCAGGAATTGTATACAGATCCTTGCAACATGGAGCCGTGCATTATCATCCTGCAACATGAGGTGATGGTCGTGGATGAATGGCACAACAATGGGCCTCAGGATCTCGTCACGGTATCTCTGTGCATTCAAAATGCCATCAATAAAATGCACCTGTTTTCGTTGTCCATAACACACGTCTGCCCATACCATAACCCCACCGCCACCATGGGCCACTCGATCCACAACATTGACATCAGCAAACCACTCACCCACACAAAGCCATACACGCTGTCTGCCATCTGCCCTGTACAGTGAAAACTGGGATTCATCCGTGAAGAGAACACCTCTCCAAAGTGCCAGACGCCATCGAATGTGAGCATTTGC
Source organism: Esox masquinongy (assembly GCA_016801175.1). Taxonomy (NCBI): domain Eukaryota; kingdom Metazoa; phylum Chordata; class Actinopteri; order Esociformes; family Esocidae; genus Esox; species Esox masquinongy. The sequence goes on along the minus strand of JACXGI010000236.1, from coordinate 76,130 downwards.
CCACTCAAGTCGGTTACGACGACGAACTGCAGTCAGGTCGAGACCCCGATGAGGACGACGAGCATGCAGATGAGCTTCCCTGAGACGGTTCCTGACAGTTTGTGCAGAAATTCTTTGGTTATGTAAACCGATTGTTGCAGCAGCTGTCCGGGTGACTGGTCTCACATGATCTTGGAGGTGAAGATGCTGGATGTGGAGGTCCTGGGCTGGTGTGGTTACACGTGGTCTGCAGTTGTGAGGCCGGTTGGATGTACTGCCAAATTCTCTGAAACGCCTTTGGAGACGGCTTATGGTAGAGAAATGAGCATTCAATTCACGGGCAACAGCTCTGGTGGACATTCCTGTAGTCAGCATGCCAATTGCACACTGCCTCAAAACTTGCGACATCTGTGGCATTGTGCTGTGTGATGGAACTACATATTTTCCAGTGGCCTTTTATTGTGGCCAGCCTAAGGCACACCTGTGCAATACTCATGCTGTCTGATCAGCATCTTGATATGCCACACCTGTGAGGTGGATGGATTATCTCGGCAAAGGAGAAGTGCTCACTAACACAGATTTAGACAGATTTGTGAACAATATTTAAGAGAAATAGGCCTTTTGTGTACATAGAGAAAGTCTTGGATCTTTGAGTTCAGCTCATGATAAATGGGGGGCTAAAACAAAAGTGTTGCGTTTATAATTTTGTTCAGTGTATATATAACACACTCTTTCCCAGTTGTTCACCAGAGTCAACCAAACTAGCAAAAAATCTTCTGCAATCAATGGGTGACTTTAGAACTAAGATCATCTTATGTCCATTGTTATGCTACAAATGAATAATCATCTTAAAGGACAATTACACTTCTTTACTAATTTAGATTAGATGGTTCCTCACCCTGAAATTAGTGTGTGGGCCAAGAGAAACGGTAGTCCATGGTTTAGTTTTCTTTAAACTAAACATGGCAACGCTGTATGTAGCAGTTATGCTGCATACAACTGGAATAAACTACCAGATGATCTTAGACAAACATATACATTTTTCAATCCAGGTTAAAAACACGTCTCTTTTCACGTGCCTATGACTGAGCACTGAAACTTAATCACATTGTTAGCCTTACAGCTTTTATAGCTTCCTAATGGAATCTACTACAGTATCTACCAGTTATGTTTTTATTTCATTTTTCTATTTGTATGTTCTTATTGAATGTAAAGCATATTGAATTGCCTATTTGATGTTTTTATTCTAGTATTTGTTTTTATTCTGTTGTATTTTTATATTTTTCTTTTTCATGGTAAAGCACATTGAATTGCTTCTATACATGAATTGTGCTAAATAAATAAACATGCTTGCTTGCTTGCTAAACAGCCATAGCAAACTTTAAATAACCAATGCTAGATACAAACTGATGGAACTAATGGGGACATGTGAGCATGTTTTCATTACTTTCATTACTCATTACTTTCATTCATTTTCAGCTAGCAGTGGTTAAAATTAGTGGATGTTTGCAATGGCTAGTTGAAGAAAACTGAACGAAATATTACAATTTATATTGGCCCATATATCATTTTCACAGTAAGAAACCATCTAACAGGTTGTAAAGTTGTAAAAGAGCGATATTCATTCTATGAAGGGTTATATACGGGATTTGGTATACGTACAGTAGCCCATATTTATAAGTCAACCATCATTTCTGTATCTGTCGTATGTTCTCATTAAAATAATTTTTTTATAGGCTCAGTGTGAAATCAAAGCGAAAAAGACCATCCCTACTGCCAAAACTTCTGAATGCAGTAACAAACCTAAAGAGAAGACAAGGTAATTTATCTGGATTTTCTTCCTTTGTTTAATACCGGAGTAACTACAGCGTAATCAATATCGTTAGATATCGAGTTGACTTTTACCAGCTTTAAAAAAATTATTATTTACTTAATTTTGTCCCCAATTTCGTGATCTTTATGTACCAGAGGGCGCACAATAAAAGAGAATTCAAAGAAAGTCAAGGGAGCCATTATGATGCCAAACAACCAACCACTAGTTAAACAAGGACGGCCAGGTACCTAATAAGTATCTATACATTTTAACCCTTCATGGTTCCAGTAAATATGGTGAATGCAAAAAGCACGAAAAACTCATGACAATGTGCTAATGAATGTTATGATTTGTGGCATGTTCAGTATTTTATAATCTTTTCCATTTAGAGGGTCTTTCCCATAGAGATTTGATGATTAATTTTACCATAGAGTCATATTGCATATTGTGCTCTATTGAATTCTGTGCTGTGTGCCCTTGCTATTAAAAAACAGAAATGTCAAGGGTCCTTGGGCGATCTTCCTTGCTGATGACTAGTTGGGCTACCTCACCTCTCCTTGAGGTGTGCTGACTAAACCCCTCTTTAATAGACAAACTGCTCATTTCCATTTTAAGACTTGTTTACCAGGCTTTGCCCTTTGGCTAGCCCCATCAGGGGGTGCTTGGGTAGGAGTGCGGGCTACATTTGTAATTCCTCTTGTTTAAATTAAATATTCAATAAAAATGCTAAGTGACTAAGGCACTTCCGTTTCAGTTTGATAGGTGAATAGGTGCTGCTTGGTGCTGCTGAGTTATTATGCCATTTGGTCCTGATTAGATCTGACCTTTTGACCCTTCTGGGAGTTGCTTACATGTCACATTCCGAGGTTGCTGTGGCAAAGAAGGCATTCAGCGCCTGGGAAACTGAGGGCAGAGATTATGTTGCCATGGCTTTTATTCTTATTACTAGGCATGTTTATGATTCACTTTTAAGTTATAGTCTAACATCACCACCGTTAGCAATCTAAATACAAATATATATATATAAAATGTAGGCATGTTTGCAAACAGCAGTTTACATGAACATAAAATGGTTATGTAAAGTCACTGTCACAAGACCAGTTAGTTTCAATTTACACACAGTATAGAGGTAATTAATTGAAAAGGTAATCCTGAGATTGAGGTGCTGTAAATTTATTTGGTTTCTTTTGCAGTTTAAATTTTCCCCTAAATCCTATTCTAATTACGGAAACAATCAATAAATTCACTGGTTTTCATGAAATCCCAGGATTCCCAGAATAAAGAGGGAATAAGAAAGATATCTGGAACCAGGACGTCTGGAAAGCCACAGAATTTATTGCAAGAATTTTGCAGCACTGATTACAACCCACGTTTTAATAAAATTAAATTAATATAATAAATTGCATTATTACTCACTGGCGATTATCTAACATTACAATACTTCCTCATTCTAATTAGAAGGGACAACTGGCATGGCTTTCTACTGTTGACAATTCTTTAGACTTGGCTCTTTTATGACCAGTGGCATTTATCTATTAGAGGGCCCATTTTAAGCTCTCCCTAACTATGAGTGCATTGTTAGAGCACCCTCCAACTAATGGTTTCATCTGTCTCCAAAAGTACTGACGTCTGGGTGTACCGGCCCCTTATGAAGATGAGTGTTGGGGCTAAACTTAGTCCCAGTTCATAGGTGTCGTTAATCTTGCACCCATCCCATAATTAATTTAATATAGATTGGCTTGCCCTCTTTCACTGAGAATGCTGTCAGTTAAGAATCTCTAAAAGAGAGGAAGAGCATGTGAGCACATTTTTGGTGGACCCAGAACTCAGTCTGATCCTATCTTTTTTCTGCTTATTTTATCTAGATGTAATTTTATTTGATTCATATTAGAGACTCCAAGCAAACAGGCCTATAGAGAACAAAATCCAGTTCAAATCCAATCTGGTACAGATCAATGGCACATACTGAAGCTAACCAGACCTTTGTGATGCTATTACTGAGACCCATTTTAATGACAATGCAATTTTGTCGACTAGTCACAGAAGTGCAGATTCAGTCCTAGTTCAAGACAATTTTTTTTACTTACCCTTGATGATATTGTGTTTCTCCGGCTCCATAGTGCAGCCATATCAGTGTTCAGAGGCATTAGAAACACAGGGTTCAGTTTTGTTATTCACCGGCTCCATTTGTCCACCAAAACCCGTTGTGAAATGTGCGATTTCTTGAAGTGACAATGGGGCATCTCCTCCGGCATAGCGCCACGGCCTCCTCCGGCATAGCGCCACGCCCTCCTCCGGCATAGTGCCACGCCCTCCTCCGACATAGCGCCCCGCCCTCCTCCGACATAGCGCCACGGCCTCCTCCAGCATAGCGCCACGGCCTCCTCCGGCATAGCGCCACGCCCTCCTCCAGCATAGCGCCACGGCCTCCTCCAGCATAGCGCCACGCCCTCCTCCGGCATAGCGCCCTGGTCTCCTCCGGCATAGCGCCACGGCCTCCTCCGGCATAGCGCCACAGCCTCCTCCGACATAGTGCCACAGCCTCCTCTGGCATAGCGCCCGGGCCTCCTCTGGCATAGCGCCATGGCATTTATGTTGCTGCACACCGAGATTACATTTTAATTGCCTCACTCTGACCGATGAATCAGTCTGCTTTCATTTCTCTGCCACCCCTAATGTTACTTTGGTAAATGATGCGTTATATGTGTATATGGCAAGGTTTTCTTTAAAGCAGCTTAATTCTGTTAGAGGGGGAAATGTCAAGTACTGTCTCAGCTGGAGCCAACCAATCTAAATGTCGCTTGCCTCTGCATTTAATTAGATGTAGTCTTTTGATTTATTTTTCAAAACTAACAAACAAGAAATGTCTACAGACCGATAAGGAGAGGGTTTGAATTGGGAGAGGTTGAGGGCAGGTTAGATTTCATATCGGAACATTTCTACTGCTAGTGTTGAAAGGTAGTTGCTGCACAGTGAGAGCTGATATGAGTGTTATCGAGGGATAGAATGTTAAAATAGTACAATTATAATTCTATAGTGGAAGATTTCCTGACAAGCAGGCAGATAAACAGACTGGCATTAAAATACAAGAACCCCTGTTTTCTGTTTTAAACATTTTTTATTAGAAACCACAAAACAAATAAACTCAAATCATCATAAATGAAACAAGAATAGAGATGGAAAATAGAGACCTCAAAAAACAAAGAACCCCACCCACTCCCTTCCTTCCAAAAGGCTCACCAAACCCCCATAGACCCAGTGGCATATGGCAAAGCTATGTAGCAGTTCCCTTGTGATTTTTGTTTTTTTTGTTTTTGGAATATCCCAGTACAGCTTTAGCAGGTGGAAAGCAGTGATCTCATCACTGAAGGTCATTTTTTCTGATGGTTTCATTATTTGTTCATCATGGTCCATCACTTCCTATGGCAAAACAAGATGTGTAATATCAAGACAACAGAAAAGGGCCATGTGGCACGTTGTTGGGAGAACTTAAAATATTTAATATAATTAACCCAATTAAATCACATTTCTATTTCATGCTAATATTATGTCCAGATAGATACATGACATGTAGCATGGAATTGGAACATAATAACTTGTTTTTTATATTCACAAATACTTGGTCAGATTTAGCTGCATATTAAATTGATTTTGAATTGTTAAATGTCCTACTTTTTTTAACACATATAAATGATAAATAAAATCCATCTTGGAAATCACCTTTTTTGTGGTAATATTTATTTATTTTTACAATGTATTGGAATGCCAAATGTTGAGTTATGGTATATGGGGCATTTACCGAAAATGAAATTAGTTGGTAATTGGAACCAGTGAGTCTGGCGTGTGTGTGTGTGTGTGTGTGTGGCAAGGACCAGTTAACCAGAGTGTAAACATCACAGTGATGAATGTTAAAGGGGGCTGGTAACGGAGCAGATTGGCAGAGTGGTAAATTACATTGAATTCATTGAGGGGTTTTTTAGTGGCAAGCCTATAGACCACTTCACCGTTGTGAAGTATTTGCAGGATGGCCATTTTTACAAGGGTTTGCTTGGCAATGTGGGTGAGAGATGCAGAACAAGAAACTAATTCTGGGTTTAACTTTGGGCTGAAGGAGGATGAATGGACATTAAAGGACATTGAGCAGTCTAGCCATATACCAAGGTATTGGTATGTGACAACATACTCTATGACCCATTCACGGTGAGGATGTTTCCAGGACGGACAGGTTGTATTACTGTAGGACCCGATTGAAGAGCAATATATGCACTTTCCATTAGTATTAAAAAGTTGATTGTGGTCAAAGGAGGCATGTTTTAATCACACCTCACTCCGTAAAAAAAAAAACTAAACTCGCTGCTATCCAATCAATGTACCTGCTAAATTTGTCTACTGTCAAATTTACTGTCTTACTGTATTGAGCGTGAATGTTTATTATTTATTTTGTTGTATGTAGTGTTTATTTGTTGATTTACTTGCATATTTTTACAATATTTTGTGTATCTGGTTCAGTGTGTTTTTTATTCCTCTTGCAATTGAATGCCTTTGGCCAATTCATCACTAAAATTAGAATTGGTTAAGATATAGGCTATTATATCTAATCACAATCATAATCATAATCTAATCATAAAGCCCTACGAACAAAACCAATGGAGCAAATTTTAAAAAGTAACTTTTTTGTAAACCTGCCCATAGTAGATCAACTTCATTGATAACATGATTTGTTCCCGTTATAGGAAAGGTAACAGCGAGGAGAGGTTGGAGGTGGATCCAAGGAAACACTCAATGGTTGACTTTTGCAATATTGTCCCACGAGAGAACAGCTCTGGAGAGGGACCTCTGGAGACGTCAAGGAAACAGCTAACCACCACAACTGAGCAGACCAACTTTTCTGATAACTTTGTGGACGACCCAGACGTTCCTCCTTTGATATAAGGGAATGAAAAGCAAAAATCGGTCTGATAAATTGGAGAGGAAATATACAACTAATTCTAACCACCATAATAGAGACATTTTGGATCCAGCCTTTAATGCAGTAGCAATTGCCATTTTTGAATGACTATTTTCAGTTGTAGATTAGGTACCCAGTCTTTTAGGCGTTTTAGACATTTTCCTAAAATCATTCAACATATTGTTATAATATCTTCAATACACTAAATGCAAGATAATGATGTGCATAATATCTGTTGTTGTAAGTACATCCCTGGAATGTTTTTTTCTTTGTTGATATTTGGACATAAGGACATTTGGCAAGTATCTCTTCAACACTTTTTATCAATCTCATACATCAACTGGGCTTAATTTTTGCCCACTCTTTATCGTACTGCTTCAACTGTGTCATGTTCGGGGGGGCTGTCTTGCATGCCCAGCCCACTTCAAGTCCTCTGCAGCATTTTGATAGGATTAATCTGGCCTTTGACTTGGCTATTCTGTAACACTCTGTAATTTCAACAATTTCCTCTTTTTGAGCCATTCTATTGTAGTATTGCTTGCTTGTTTTGGATCATTATCCTGTTGCAAGTTCCATGTTCAGCTTTTTGACAGATGGCCTCACATTCCCTTCAGGAATACACTGATACAATATGGTATTCATGGTTGACTCAATGACTCAGTGATTCATGCCCTTCGACATTGATTGTGGCTTTGTAACCCCTCCCAGGCTCATGGGTATTAATAATCTTTTCAGGGCCTAGGTCTTTTGATCTTGACATGATGCATTACCACACACTCATATGGTTAAGATCAAAACAGACTAAGTACCTAATCTTGTGAAAGGCAAGGAGAATGCAAAGAGTGTGCAAAGCTGCCATCAAGGCAACGGGTGGCGACTTTGAAAAGTCTACAACATGAGATGTATTTTGATCTGTTCACCAGTTTTTTGGTTATTACATGATTCCATATGTGTTTTTTTCATAGTTTTGCTGTATTCACTATTATTCTGCGGAGTGGAAAATAGTAAAAAGGAAAAAAAAATGGAATGACTAGGTGTGTCCAAATTTTGACTGGTGCTGAATGTGAGCACAGATCAGAACTTTGGAGATTGCTATGTCTGTCCATACAACTCTGAAGTAAATCAATAAGGCTCAACAAGCTAGTGTCACAACTCAGCTTTAGACAAGACAGTCTTCACGTCAACTTTGGAGAAATAAGAAATGCCTTCACGGAATAACTAACAAAACATACATTTAGTAAAGAAACAAGCTATGACGTTTGGAAATAGGCATACAGACAACTCAACAAGTATTGAAGCCTTTCATGAAATGTCTCAAAGGTGAATGCAAAAATTAAACACAAGCAATGAGTCATATTTTGAACTCAAATATGGGGGGGGGCATATACCTTCATTTCAATACTCTAATTTCTCAAACACAAAACATTTTATTGAGTAGTAGGATTTTTTATGCAAAAAATTGGTTTCAAAATTATTTTAACCCCTAAAGAATATTTAAAATGTAACCAAACAAAGGGACATCTGTTTTGAAATTATATTTCTTTTCTTTCCTGTTTCCCTGGGGTATAAATATAGGGCCGCACGCATGTAAAATCCCATTGTCATCCATTACCATAAGTAGCACCAAAAACCTTTCTGCTGAATGGAGACAGGTGGTTGTTGACCTACACAACAACAGTTGAAAACGCCACTATGCACAGTCAGGGCAATAATCAAAATGTTTCAAATGTCTAGAACAAGTTCCAAATTAGCCACGAGGACACGTGCATCCGGCCTTCACGTACAGTGAGGAAGATGGTGACGGAGGCAAAGAAGGTTCACAGTTTCAGAACTGCATGATCTAGTGAAATCTTGGGGTTATCATGTCTCAAAACAAGCATTAGACACCACCTCCATGTCAACAAGCTACTTTGCATGAAAGAAGCCTTTACTGAACCCAACAAACAAATTGCATTAATGGAACTTTGCCTTGTGTATTTTAACTACAATGGAATCGTGTGTTTGGTCAGATAAGACAAAAATTACACTTTTTTGCCAAGCACACCATTGGCATTTTTGACAACAAAATGAGACTGCGTACAAGTAAAGCTCCTGATTCGCACAGTAAAATATGGTGATGCTTTGGGTCTGATTGCTACTAGTGGTCCAGGGGCTTATAAGATTTCTTATTTTTTGCATTCACTTTTATTCAGTTTCATGAAGGTTGCCAGTACTTCTTGAGTTGACTGTATAAGGAGTGCAGGGGAAGTACATGGATGAGTATAAAATGTGTTGACTGTTGGAAGGAGTGTTTAACCAAAAGCCATATGAAAATGGAATAAATACAAAAAGTGCTTAGGCAGAAAATAAAGCCCTAGGACTGGGAACCAGGAATCTATTTTCCCTGGACGGCAGACAGAGCGAGGGGGACAAAAAATAGGCTATAATTCCTTGCACTATAACTCACAATCGCAAAGCAGAATTGATTTTTTTGTGATTACTGTAAGAAGCAGGCAAGTTGTAGAGGAAAGGGAGATAGGCGGGCCCTGGGCATTTCGTGCTGAGGTAGCCCTCCACAAGGTATCCCTGGCCGGTGATAGGCTGGTAGACGTAAAGACACACACGTCCCTGGACATGCTGGGCTTCTCTTGTCAGGTTGGGTTTTGGCCGCAGCGCCGAAGTGTGGCTGGACTGGACTGGTTGCTGCCGACGGTCTTTGGCGAGAAGCTGGTACTGGAGCTGGCTTCGCCGGCTCCCACACACATGAACACTGCCCTGCAGCCGGGCTGTAATACTGCCGGAGCCCCAGTGGAGCTGGCAGGGGGGAAAGCACACTGCTCAGGTACGTAGAGCCTGGGTGACTGCAGACGTTCTCCATTTCAATTCCGGTAAAATGTTTTTTATTGAACATGTAAGTCAAAACAGGCAGGGATTGATACAAAATGCACTCGTATGTTTCCTTTTTTCTAATAATAATCGGAGGACACATACAGAACATTAAGACAATTATTTAAAAAATCTAAACATAATGACCCACCGCCCCTCACCCCTATTCCCCCATAATAGTTTCCCACAAATCCGGGACTCACAGATCTCCCACCACCATCTGCTTGGCTGATGGGCCAGGGTACTGGGCCTCAGCCAACACACAACATGCAAATAACTAGTGTTATTTTGATTAATGGTTATGGAGCCAAATTGTTCACATAAGAAAGGAAGGGTTGCCAGACTTCAAATTTAGTTATTTTATCCCTAAGGATATATTGGATTATCTCCAAAATGGTATTTGCCAGTTCACTGAGCCATATTGTGTTTGAAGCTCTATTTGATTTCCATTTGTAAAGTAGTCCAGCCACTCAGGGCATAGCCATTGGAGATATGGCAGCCATTCTGGACCGAGATGAGCTTGCCACTCTCTGTGGCTGCTTCAAAGAGACTGAAGAGTTTGTGACCCGTAGAGCAGAAGGGTGTCTGGCGCCTAGCGACAGTCCTAGCAAGTACCTTAGCAACCAATCAGGTACCATATATTGTTTCAGAAGCAGGTTTATGGTACCCCTTGACTTCCCTTCTCTCTGCCACCCTCTCTCTCTATGCCACCCCCCTTCTCTCTGCCACCCTCCCTCTCTATGCCACCCCCCTTCTCTCTGCCACCCTCTCTCTCTGCCACCCCCTTCTCTCTGCCACCCCCCTTCTCTCTGCCATGAAGATAAAGGAGCGTGTTCCTTAGCGTAGGTGTTTACTGTATGAAGCCTGATTGGCCCGCATAGGAATATTAGCTAACCAGCGTACAACATCAAACGTTTTAGCTATCTGTCAGTTGATGACACACTGGATGATGTGGCACAAAACCATTGGTTAATTCACCTAAGCAGAGGAACATGACCCACTTCTTCCTTGTTAGTTGTTTTCACATAGGTAGCCCAAGTCTGGTATTCTTTCCACTAATTAGTGTTTGACTTATCTTTTCAAATTACGTCATCTCAGAGCTGTTCTGATTAATCAATAACCATAACCATTCATTTGAAGGTATCAGAATTGGACTGCCTGGCAAGGTTTTTCAAAGAATTGGACTATTGAGAACAAATCACTTTTGTAATGACAGGCTGCTACTTTGTTTTCCATCCTCCTCTCACTTTTGCTCCAACTGGTTGTTTTGAACTGTAGCATAAACAATATTATATGCTTCTTTTTGTATTGAAAGGCCTCCTTGGAGCATGACAAATGATCATTATATCAAAAGAATCATATCAGTTTAACACAGGCACAAATAAGATGTTTTAGTGTTACAATTTCATAGATGATTTTTTCTTCAAACTACATTTTTACTTTACATAATGTTGTGATGCTTGATTTAACTCCTAAGATTAAGCCTAGTCCTGGACTAAAAAAATCTAACTCAATGGAGAATCTCAACTGAGCTAGTTTTTTTTTGTCCAGATCTAGGCTTACATCTAGGCTTGTTTGTGTCCACCAAACCAGCCCCTAAAGCATTTTTGTGGTAGCAGCGTTTTGAAGTGTTTTGACTCAAGATTGGAATAACTGTCATCAAATTAAGGGGTTAATCATATTAGGGGTTCCAGAGATCTACTTTGAAAACATTTAAATATGTTTGCTTTTACCTTTTAATTGGGATTAGAATGATTAGTAGCCTGTTTTAATGTGTTGGTGTTGAACTACTGTTATACCCAGTGAATGACCCTAGTTTCACCTTGCCAGCTTGGCAATGCCCAATGCTCTAATCACTAGGCTATCTGCCCACTCTTTTCATTGACACCCTCATTATAGGCCAAATGAGAATCATTCTGTAAAACCCCAGTTTAGACTAGCCCACTGGGCTAAAGAGGGACCCGACCAGGCCTTCTGCTCAGGCCATTAATATTCCCTTCAAGAAAAATGCTGAGTTGTGTCCATGTGGCCACTCAATAAAGGTCTAGAAAGCGCCCTCATGAAACTGGAAACTAGGCGGAGGTAGACATTAGACAGACACAAGTGATAAATGCTGAGTTAGTAGTTTCTCTTTCTGCCATCTTGTAATTTTGTTGAAACAAAATCTCATCGAGGCATTTTTTCTAAAACCAAACATACAACATAACCAGCAAAAAAAAAAAATTTCTAGGATGTCCCCATGACATTACAAAATGGATCCCCGATGCAGTGGTTGTCAAACTGGGTTCTCAGAAGTACTGAGTTTATTTAAGTTTGTTTAACAATAAAGACAAATTAAACTGATCTTGACAAAGGGATCCAGGAAATAAGTTTAAATGGTGTAATGCAACATCATGAGTTAACAACAGTTTATTGACAGTATGTTCTTAAAACTGGGTAACATGGGCCTGGTCTTCACAGAGATATTGGTATCTTATTCACAGTACTCAACCACTCAAGTTGTCCTTTTAATACTTCTAATGTTTTCTCTAATAAGGCTACAAAAGTTGAAATTGTAGTAGATTGTAGTTTATCAGCAAAACCAAAGCTTTAAGCAAGATTAAATCAAGATCAAAGTGAAAACCAATTCTTAATTAAGAAATACGTATATATTTAGAACTTAGTGCACACTCCGCTTGACAAGATAACATCACAAAGTCTTGTCCTATAATGTTTGACAAGGTAGGAGAACACAACAAAGGATCCAGGACCTTCTGAAGAGTCTCTTGATCCTCGCTTGTGTAATCAGCTCACCCCACAGGTTTTCAATGGGGTTTAACTCAATAAACTGGGATAGCCATTGCAAAAGCTTGGTTCTGTGGTCAGTGAGACATTTTTGTATGGATCTGGAGAAATCACTTTGATCCTTGTCCTGCTGGAAGATCCAACGACCAAACAGTTTGAACCTTCGGGCGGAGGCAGCCATGGAGTTCGCATGGGGGTGCCGTATAATTGTCGTTTTAAAGACTTGGTGACCCCAACATTTAACAATCATCTTTCTCCAACTGTGATCTGTGGATATTATACCCAGTGAACCATCCTACTCACTGTAGTCTGCATGGGGCGGGTATTTTCAAGCATAACTATTTATAGTTATTGCCTAATTTATGAAGGTTTACATTTTTCATAGCCCTGTTTCCTCGTCTTTACCAATGGTGCCAATAAGCATGGAGGACTATGTGCAGTACTTCATCTTATCAGTTATCATGATGACGTGTACTAGTCAGACAAGGTTAATCACTGTGTATGTGAGCTTTCGCCAACATTTTTCCAACATATTTCTCAAATGCAGAAACCAAACACTTTTTCATACAGATGTTTACAACAATTCATTTGACTAGTACTGGAACAAAGTGTTAACAGTCGATTGCCAGCTTGCAGCGTTTTTCTGGATCAACTCTAGACACAGAGACTAGAGTGGCCCTCAGGCCATAATACATAGTGTCTTAGAGCCATTATGCAAAATCCAATTAAAAATGATAAAAGGTCCCCAGGATAATGTCTCACCAAACCATTTTTGGAACTAGAGGCCTGAGTCATATCAGATGGACTCACTGAAGGTACAGCAGGCCTAAGTCTTATCAGATGGACTCACTGAAGGTACAGCATGCCTAAGTCATATCAGATGGACTCACTGAAGGTACAGCAGGCCTAAGTCATAATCAGATGGACTCACTGAAGGTACTGCAGACCTAAATCATATCAGATGGACTCACTGAAGGTACAGCAGGCCTAAGTCATAATCAGATGGACTCACTGAAGGTACAGCAGGCCTAAGTCATATCAGATGGACTCACTGATGGTACAGCAGGCCTAAGTCATATCAGATGGACTCACTGAAGGTACAGCAGGCCTAAGTCATAATCAGATGGACTCACTGAAGGTATAGTAGGCTCAAGACAAATCAGAAGAAGGGAGTAGGCCCTTGCCCAGGCAAGTGCAATGGGGTTGCCTAGCAACACGTGCCTCGGAGGGAGACTACTTCAGATTAGCATGACACATTCCCATTATGATCAGACCAGTTAGCTTAGTAGCTAAAATGGCTTTATAAATGTATGATTTTACCTTATAAGGAGTTTAATCTAACAAAATATCTACACAATGGGATTCATAAAACAATTTATCATAAAATCATGAAACATTTTACATATAATAGTACAAATGTGGGTACATTTTGATGCAAATATCTAACTGAACTCAACCCTTTAAGTATGCAATAAAACATCTTGTCATGATACATAAGGCCTTCAACAGTCAGCTCCAAATAACACAAGATGAAGATATACTGTACACAATTAAACTGTGTGTTACACTGGCAGATGTTGCCAAAAGTCAATTATTCTGCCAACAAAATTCAAATAGGGTAATCTTGTCACTTTGGTGTTCATGTTGCATTGGTCGTAATATCGGATGGAAATTATTGCCTGACTGCACAGTGCACTTTGCGGAATAGGTATAATCTTCAGCACAAAATGAAAAGCAGTGTGATTTTACCACTATGGTCCCTTTAGAGAGTAGTCCTATCTGAAACATGATCATTGGTATCAGTAGAAGCAGTCTCCCGGTAGGCCGTAGATTTGTATTGTTCTGTGAGAGGATAATTTATTGCAAACATAGGCCCATGTTAAAACTCATGTCAAATAGACAAAGAGATAAATATAACATAGGCTTTAAAATAGTATCTAAAGTGTATTTGCAGCCAAATACAATGAAAAACAAAATCCCATACAGTTTCACCCTTGACCCCCACTTTGAAAATCACTGGCGCAGTCATTTCATAAACAAAAAAAGCAAATATACAAATGTAACTGATTTCTTCTCCAGAATTATTATTCCTTTTGTTAAAAATGAGAAAAAAATATAATGAAAAAACAAATTATTCATCAAGAAAATTATTTTTCTCAAAGAATGTGTCACAATTATATAGTGCCTTCAGAAAGTAAACTATTCCACAGCACATTAAAGATCAATGTCCTCTTATGCACATCTATGCAGACGTCGTTCTGCTTCTTATCACACCTCTCTCAACCAGGAGGTCTACACCAGCACACGGGCACAAGAGGAGAAATCATTCCCCTGACCACAATGAGCATGCAGGCATCCGACTTGCCACATGGAGTTGCTAATGCACAAAGGCAGCCTTGTCCAACATCCATGTTAAGAATGCGGTGTTATTCAAAGGGACAGAAACTCAATTTGAATACATTTTCATTCCAGATTGTTATGTAACCCACTGTAAGATCTGCCTCATGACTTCAATGGCTTTCAAAACCTTCCCTTTGGAATTAAAGGGGCAATCTGGGATTGATGCAGACCTGATATAATTTTGATCTTATGGATGATCAATCATTGCCTCAGTAGCTGTCTATGCATTTCAGTGTTTACATCTCTGCATCTGTAGCCAGTAGCGGTTGATCAGAAAAAACAACTTCTTTGGAGTTATTTTAATCCTAAATCATTGGTTCTTAAAGGGATAGTTCGGTCCAGATTCCTATTTGGGTAAAAGTCCACTTACCGAGTTGCTCCTGAGGACACATAAAGTCATTATTCAAAACAATTCAAAACAATTCAAAACAATCCATTATTCAGTTCTGTCCCAGTCTGTAACTAGCATTATTAGAATTATCCAAATTCATGAATGGGAACGGTGCATCCCGCTTTACAAGAGCTGCATTGCAAGCGGAAAACTACTGCAAAACACTTCAAACTACATTCGGTAATCTACCCAGGAGTTATGAGGGGGTGAAATCTGAATGATCAACCACACATATTGGAACGAGTTCAACTTCAGGGACTGGGTCATTCATGTACTCCAACATTGCAATCAACAGATCCAACTTGTTGCAACAAAAGCGTTCCATTTCGGTTGGCATTAGATTGCACGATCCACAACTACACCACCAATCTCCAGATATTCTGGGCAAGGGATGGGGATTAATTGGTTCACCATCGTCCCCCTCCTCAACTGCTGTCTGAGCTTTTAGTTCGGTCAGTTGATTCTCTGTGTATTCTGGTTTGAACAAGTAAGGCTCAATCCCCCGAAACGTATATTTCCTGGTCGTATTCAGAGTCAGACATGATACATATGAATTTTCCTTTCTCTCTCAAGCAAATAAAGTTTCACTGTCTGAAGTGAAAAAATACGACAAAATAGGTAACTTGCTTTCTAACTAACGAATGCTAACTTTTGTTTACTGTGACTGACTGTGATGTGTCCACTTCCCCTTCCCAAAAGAACCTGCACATTGATACAATTGTGAACATAACTGGCCGGTAAACACAGGAAGTACCAGTTTATTGGAAAATCAGATTTATGTGGCGAACATTACAACTTTATTTTGAGGAATCCAACATTGGCAGGTTCCCTGAGGTAAACAACACCACTAGTCTTAGTTTGGAGTAGTTTCCCGCTTGCAATGCAGCTTTTGTAAAGCGGGACGCACCCTTCCCATTCATGAATTTGGACGATGCTAATAATGCTAATTACAGTTTTATTTTGTAGTCATCTAATCAGGGACACCAGGTGAATGCAGTTATCTAGCAGGTAAAATTGAAAACCATCAGTACACAGTCTAGTTGTTAGACTTGAGAACAACTATCCTCTAAAAGTGGCATTTTCCCTGAGGGACCCATCGGTGGTTTCTATCATGTTTGAGAGATTTCTAGGTCAGTGAGATTTGCCAGAACAGTTTAGGAATGTGATTTGTACCACAACAGTTTTATCAGGTACAAGATGGCAAATATTAAGTTTAATCTTTTGATTTTTGCCTTGCTTCTTGCTAAACAAACAGTGGCTGTGGTAATTAACTTACTGTTTCTAGGTTAAGAAGCTAACTATTGAGAGTGTTGAAGTGTATGAATATATGCTTGTTATGTTTAGATAACAACAGAACGTCTGTTCATCCGTACACAGGAAGTCACGTTCAGTCAAAGCGCGACAGTCATCAGCCAATGGGCTTACAGTACTGTGATGCCATTCTGGGTTGCATTGTCTATAAAGTAGAGATACGACCGGAAGTTTCTTTGAAATTGAGTGAGATGAGATTTAGTTTGTAAGACCGAGTATCGAGTCTGTAACATCATGAAACATAGACTATCAAATGCTGCAATAAATAATTGAATTACTCTCTCCCTTGACGACCGGGTACGCGATCATTATTATAACCACTATACGAAACTGCTGATTTCTAACAAGATCTATAACTAGTAATCTTTTATTATGCCATAACCCTTTTTTTTTACTTTGGTGGCATTTTGTTTTTTTTTCCCCTGTCAAAATCATCCCACACTGCTTAAATTATGTTATAATGATATTATTATTAATATGTATTTTTGTAATACAGGACTCAGTTGTATAGGAGGGTCTCAGCACGAGATCCCTCTATAAATAAAGGTGAAATAAAATAAAAATGTAGTGATCTGGGCTCTGTGAGTGTTCCATCTGCAAACTGATCCAAGTAGGTCTTAACATGTTTTTGCAGCATGTTTGGCTTCATTATAGCGCTGAAAAATAATGCTTTTGCCAATCAGTCAAAGATGGCCATATCCAAGACTTTATTTATGACATTTCTTGTAGCAGTCTCACAAGATATCAATTGCCTTTTAGTCCACACTATTCTTTTCGCATTTCATTGTATTAATGTTTATATGTATTGGAAATATTATATAGAGTTTTCCATGAACAAATGGACACTTTCTGCCCAGATGAATAGCGTTAAACAAATTTCTCAGGTGGCCTAAGACTTTTGCACAGTACGCAATATGAAACCTATTCTTACCTTACCAGTCTGCCCACTGGCGCACCATTCTGCCCTGTCTGTTTTTTGCACTGGGTCTAGTGCTGTCATAGCAACATGCCATCCACCCTCTGTATTCTGTTCACTCAGCAGCAACTTGTCCCTTATCACTTCTTGTCCATAGCAACCTGAGCCATATTATTTCCCTCTCCATAGCAACATGTCCCTTCACACACTGTCCTTGGTATTGCTTGAAGTATTTGTCCCAATGCTATCATCATAGGGCAATTGATACAGTATTGTATAAATTCCAACACTACAACAGTAGAAAACGTGAGATGCCAGTCTACCACTCAACACAAGTTCACTATCTTTCATTCTTCTTCTAGCAGATGGGTTTACTGTGAACACATTTACAGGAAAGGGAACAATTAGGGCTAACTTCCTTCTGACCTGGAATCTATTTTCATCCACTGCAAACCTTACTATTCACACTGCAAATGCTAGTCAGTCTTTCGCTGGTGTTTACTTTGCACCGAAAGCCTCTGCATCTAGAGCACAACATATACTGGCTGATTCCATAAATTTAGTTGAGGTTAAATGTGGTGGATTTTAACCATAGAAGCCTTATACAAGATCTTCCCAGATACAAGCAACTGGTGAAATGTCCAACAAGGCATGATTAAATCCTGGACCATGTCTATGGCACTATTAAAGTGGTAAACCACACTACACTGTCCTACACGTCCTCCTGGCTCACTGCCCATTTTATGCTTCATCTCATCCCTGCAATGCAGACCGAAACTTAAAGCAAAGCCTATCAAACAAAAAGTGTTGGAAACATACTAACAACGCCATTACGAAGCTACAGGATTGCTTTTCGCACCATAGAATGGGTCATATTCAAGGGCAAAAACACAGACATACACAGCTACACTTACAACGCCCTCGTATCCAGAACTACTACTGCGAATTCTTCCGGCTGAATGTGTCCAGCTCCATCTGTCAGTGGATCACTGAGCACTGAAGTTCTGCAAGGATGTACAGTATCACCAACCTCCACTCAGTCTACATGCCAATGACTGTACTTTGAACAAGCTAATCAAATGAGCAGATGAAACCCCTTTGGTTGGCCTCATCACAGACAGCGATGAGTCCATCAGACACCGTGAAAAAGTTGAGGTGGCCGGAGGCAGTCAAAACAACCTGAGGAGATGGTGGCTCACCGAAGGCCATGCCTCCCAACCGTCCCCCTTGAGACTGATAACTTGTTTGTTATTCCGGCTGAATGACCAATTCCTAAAACAACATCATCTCCCACAACCTCAGGTGGGAGGACAACATCACAGTGATTACCAAAAAATGTATCAGCAGAGGCACCACCTGAGGCAGCTGAAAACGTATTGCAGCTAATACTTATCTGGTTGTACATATAAACTCTAGAGTGCGTCCTCACCTCTTCCGTCTGGTTTGGGTCTGTGTCTGGTACGCATGGTTGGCCCACAGAAAGGGTCATCACCTGCCACATGCCCTCCCCCCAAATCCTACACCCAAGGCAAGGAGTGTGCAGGCAAGATTATTTTGAGTTCAGACAAGTTGTTCTACAGTTAAAGAGCAAGGCAACATGCCACTCATTTGAGTATCTTCCCTATAGGTATTAGTATGTAAATATTTCTGCTACAATTTTGTAGCTTTGTCAATATGTTTTATACCCTTCAGGTGCTCACTCTTCTTCTATGTGTTTTCAAATAGTCTAAAAGCGTCTGAATATGCGTTTACAAATGGTCTGAGCGCGTTTAATCCTGGTTACATTGGCCCTCTGGGCATATGCGCTTTCAAATATCAAATCCCCAATGCACATGGAGAGGTGCGGTAACCTATAGCTCGCTATTCTATTTCAACGATTAAGCAAAAAAATGAGTAAAGCAAGACTATCAATTCACAAATAATGATGATTTGTTAATTATGCGAACAGTTGACTCAATAGAAAAGGAAAACAGGCTATCTTAACTGGACATGAGATAAAATGGGTACGGTTTAGACATTTTAGCGCGCGAGCGAAAGCGTATATTTCTGGGTTATGGAATGTCAGCACGTGCTCAGACGGGTCTGGTCGCGACTGTGAGAAAAAGCAATGCTTCATTATTGTGTGGTGGCAGTGGGCTTCAATTTCAGTGTCAACACGACTCTTTTACGCAAGACACATCTCAACCCTTACCCCACCCCTCTTTTCACATTGTTTGTTTAATCGGGAGCGGCAGGTGGAGACCCAGAGGAGGAATTCTGGCTTGAGAAAGAAATCATGCTTTGTCGGGAGCGGTCGGCAATGGAGCACAAGTAGGCTACTCCTTGTGGATGTCTCGATGTTATGGATGATTTAGCCATTGTTGTGAGTTGGCATAGTCTGTTTATTAGGCGTATATAAGGTGCATCCTACTGGGTGTTGACTATTTTGTCTGTGTAGCCTAATGACTGTTTACGGTCTGATAACTGGGTTCTATGAAATAACATGCCACGCAAATGTTGTTCGAATCTTCTCGATATGATCGAATGTTTCCACTGATGTCTACATTGAAATTATTGGATCATAACTATGCACGAATAACCTAGAACGGCGCTCTTTTTAATTGATAGCCTTCTCAAACACCACACTCGAATCACAAAGAGGATATTCTCTGGTACTGTAAATTTCTTGCCAAGTGTGCAAGGTGGTTTCGTTCGCGTCGGTGACAGCTCTCTTTCTCTCTCTCTCCACCCTCCTGTTCCCTTCAGTCAAGCTGACGTTCATCTCCCTTCATGAAGGGGACCAGCTCCTTAAATGACCCCCAGCTGAAGTCATCTTGATCTATCGCCCCAGATCATGGCATGCAGCTCATACCAGATCTCTGTAAGTGCGGCTCTAAGGATCACAACTGAACATGGGGATCAGGTCCAGAAATGTTGCTAACGGTTCGGAGGAGCAGAGAGAGAAAAAGACACCAGCTCTGCCCGTGGACTTGGACCAAGGTGCCGGGGTGGACAAAGATGGAGCACTCCTGTTGGTGGCTCCAGGTAAGGAAGATTTCAAAAGGAGCACTCAGGGTTTTGGACTGTTGGCGAAGACCCCACTGGGGTACACGCGACCGGTCAAGCGGAATAACATTAGAAAGCGAAGAATTCAAACCCTTATTTACGACGCCCTGGAGAGACCGCGAGGATGGGCGCTACTCTACCACGCGTTTGTGTAAGTGACCAAGAACCCACATCTCTGGGACGTCGTATTTACTCACACACTCACATACAGACATACATAACATCCGTATTCTACAGTATGTTATTTTGAAACTTGACATTTGCAGAGACAAGTCTGGTAGACTAAAAGTTGCCTAACTACTGGCTCACACGTTGGCGTTCATGTAGACTAGTTGTTTGTGTATTTATTTATTCATTTTTACCAAAAAAGTAACAACTTCAAAACCATTTATTCAAACATTTTGTCCAAGAATTGTTTTGACTAGGCAGACAGCAGTAACATAAATGCTCAGAGCAAATTTCCAGTTTCTTACTTATCAGTTTCTAACAAGTAATTGAAACGTAAGTAGTCCACTAATTTCACCACTGAAAATGTGAAAACAGTTCTAAAACAGTTGACTACCCCAAACGTTATGCATGACATTCTGTAATTGATGAAAATGCATGAAATGGTTTTGCTTTGGCTGGTTTCTACATCTAACGCATTATGTTACAGCGGAGTTACTGTTTGACATGTAAATCCAATGTTTGTTTTATTTTTAAAGTCAATTAAATATGTTTTTTTTTGAAGTGACACCTACAAAGGATGGTTGACCCAAACCCTCCAGTAAATTAATGTAAAAATAAATGATGACCAACATCGTAGGGTAGAGAGGTAGCCTCACTTCTCTTTATCTTCGTCTGTAAGTAACTAAGGCTGTAACTCAATAACAGATTGCTGACTTTACATACAATATCATATTTAAGTCAGATACTGTAGGATTGGTAAATAACATCATTCATTCTTCATGAATCCATGTCGTAATAGCAGTCCCTAATATTGATGTCTGTCCAGTTTCTAGTGTGGTAGGATGTGATGCGGATAATATAGTGGATGCATAGCAGTCTTACGAGTGGTGTTTTTCAAGAAATGCGAATGCATTAAATAAGTTGCTCAACAGTCGTTTTGTTTTTACATGGGGTCGACACCAGTATCATTTGTGTTTCGTGCATGGGTGAGAACTCTGTGTGTTCCATTGCAGGGAAACATGATTCAAACATGGTCTGTGTTAGGTTCTTATAGGGCCCAGGTGGTGTGTGTGTGTGTGTGTGTGTGTGTTTGTGTGTGTTATAGGGTCAGTAGGAGAGGGAGTGTGTGTTCTCTCTGTGTGTCAGCCAGAGTGTTGAAATCTACCGACTCATGTTACAGTAGAGATGAAATACTGCACTTTAAGAAAAGAAAGATGGAGATGGATGGACAGGTGGTATAGAAAGAGAGTGATAGATGCATAGGAGGGAAAGAGAGATATGGATAGCAGGAATTAACCTAAAGATAGAGGGATGATATGAAGGAAAGAGAGAGAGAGATTTTAGGAGGAATGAAAGAAAAAGAGAGAGATGGATAGAAAGAGAGTGAGGGAGGATAGAATGGATAAAGAAAGGGAAAATAAGAGGGATAGAAAGAGCGTAAGAGACGGATGGTTAGGAGAGATTAAAAAGGTAGAGATGGATGGGTAGGAGAGATTGAAAGAGAAAGAGAGAGGGATGGTTAAGAGTCATAGCAAGGGAGAAGGGATGAGAGAGAGAGAGACAGAGAGAGAGAGATGGGTAGGAGGAATTGAAAGAGAGATTGGAGACAGATACAAAGTGAAGAACAAAAGATGCATTTATTAGAGAAGGACAGCGAGAGAGGGAGAGAGAGATTGAGAAACAGAAGATGTTAATCACGAGACAGATATCGGAAGAGAAATAAATAAAGTGATCATAGAGATTTTTGTGCATCAGCAGTTCTGTCCTGGGTCAGTACAGTAAACATTGCCCTCGTCTGGGTATCCAGACTAACTGGTGCACTCACTGGCAGACCGCCCTCAGTACACGCTCTCAGAGATTCCTGTATAATGCCTTGCTAATGTGGACTTATTGCTGGAAAAGGAAAGACTTTTATCAAACAGGGCGTTCACTTACTTGCAGCCTGGGTTTTCCTCATGGTCAGAATAAAATGAGATTAAAATAAAATAAGATTAAAATTTAATAAAAGTTGAAAAATGCAAAAATGCCATATATATATACACTACCTTTCAAAAGTTTGGGGTGACTTTGAAATTTCCTTTTTTTTTGTCCATTAAATAACGTAAAATGTATCAGAAATGCAGTGCTGACCTTGTTAATGTTGTAAATGACTCTTGTGGCTGGAAACCGCTGATTTTCTATGGAATACCTACGCCGGCGTACAGAGGCCCATTATCAGCAACCATCACTCCTGTGTTCCAATGGCACGTTGTGTTTGCTATCCAAGTTTATCATTTTAAAAGGCTAATTGATCATTAGAAAACTCTTTTGTGATTATGTTAGCACTGCTGAAAACTGTTGTGCTGATTGAAGAAGCAATAAAATTGGCCTTTAGACTAGTTCAGTATCTTCAGCATCAGCGTTTGTGGGTTCGATTAATGCCTCAAAATGGCCAGAAACAAATAACTTTCTTCTGAAACTCATCATTCTATTCTTGTCTCAATAGCCAGCATCCCAGAGTCACCGCTTCACTGTTGACATTGAGACTAGACACTAATGTATTTGTCCTCTTGCTCAGTTGTGCACCGGGGCCTCCCACTCCTCTTTCTATTCTGGTTAGAGTCCGTCTGCGCTGTACTGTGAAGGGAGTACTACACATCATTGCACAAAATCTTCAATTTCTTGGCAATTGCCTTTATTTCTCAGCACAAGAATAGGCTGACGAAGAATTGACTTTTTCACAGTGCTACAAGAGCTAGTGTGGATCATCGTGTATGGGCATGCTAACACACCTGAATACTGCAGTTAGCTCGGCAGGAGCACATTTCTCAAAACAAGAATAGACTGATGAGTTTCAGAAGAAAGTTCTTTGTTTCTGGCCATTTTGAACCGATAATCAAACACACAAACGCTGATGCTGAAGATACTGAACTAGTCTAAAGAAGGCCAGTTTTATTTCACACCATGTGTGTGCAGTAAGAGCCCAAAATTGTGCCATCAGGCAAGTTAGATCTAACTATTCAGTAACATGCTATGTTTTTAACAAAAATATCAAATATGGTCGTTCTGAAGTTGTCTTTTGTGGTACCAAGTTAATCACCAATGTCTGGGTTCAAGCCTTGAATGCCGCCAGGCAGCGATTGGTTGGGAGGCCCAGTGGGTGGTGCAAATTGGCTAGCACCGCCCTCGGAGCGGGGGGGGGGGCACAGTGACATTGCCAGCAGGTATATCTTTAATGACTCCCGACGGTGACTTGGGCTCCTGCCAAGCTAACTGCGGTAGTCAGGTGAGTTAGCATGCCCATACACAATGATCCACAGTGTGAAAACTAGCCGAAAGGCTTGACGCAGATTCCTATGAGGAAAGCTTGCTGGGACCTTCGACTGTCTTGAATCCTTTGGGAGTCCTTTGTTGCAATGACACAGGGCCATAGATAAAATTGGATGTGACAAGGTTGGGGAAAGGAGTAAACGTTAATTAAATTTGGAAATAAAATAAACTGTGTCTTCCCGTGATTGCATTATGCAGTCATTATTGTACTTCTTCCAATGCATCTCTCTCTCCTGCATGTGTGTTGTGGAGAGAAGTGTGAGCATCCTACTCGCTCAGCAGCTGACAGCAAAACACAGACAAGCACTTTCATATGGTTTATTTTTGGCCAAATGCCCATTAGCCCACTGTTTGAATAAATGACGATAATAAAAAAGGAAATTGTTAACCAAACACTGAAGCGATGAAGCTTCCTAGGTAATGTGGGACACTTCCAAAAGATACTACCCGCGGCTACTGAGGCCTAAAGACCGCGTCTCGCTCAAAGTCTATTGGAGTGGAATGAGTGGGGACGTAGGAAGTCTGGTTCTATAAGTCCTTCCATCTCCATGAAGAGAATCAGAATTGTATATTTTTTTGTGTGGTTTGCAACTTAAAACATCTCACAGGCACCAAATCAATTGGAGTATCAGCAGTTGCAGCACTTTGAAGGACGGCGCCACACGGCGCCATGTGAGTTACCCGGTTAACATTGTCAGTGAATTCCTATTCCTTCCGTGTCAGTGATCTGGCCATGCGTTCGCATTTTGTCGCGCCTTGCAGCGCAGCGAGAGAATCTTGTTGCTGGTGTGAACTGATATAATTTGCATTTACATATTATGTTAATGTTATTTCAATTAAATTGTTTTCTAAGCAGTTGATGTACTCTGAGTAGGCTATTTGGGACCAAATAAAATTTGATCTCACATTGCCAAATCTGAGGGTTGCTTTTACGTTTCAAACTACATGTAGAAAGGACACACCCAGCGTCTGACTGACAACACACTGATGCTCTTCCATCCCATTCCAAACTCTTTCCAAGTTATCTTTTTTCTTTATAGCCAATTAAGAATGCTGAGAAGTAGGCCAGAGGTGCATTCAAAGTATTTGACAACACAACCACTTTACTGTCAGAATTATAGAAGTAAATATCAAAATAGAGCTTGCGCATCTCCCCCAAACGGACCCCCCCCCCCCCCCCCGATGTCTTGTGGGGGTGGTAGGGTGTCAGCTACGCCAGTGAACATGGGGGTAGATGTGAAGGGAAGAGAACTTGAGCAAATTTGAACTGAGTGGAAAATATACGAACAGTCAGCCAACAACATAAATTTGATACAGTACAGCAGAGCACACCCACTCGCAACAACATCATTGTGTGACATTGCCAAATTCCTGATCTCTGACAAAGTCTTATTTATTTAGAAACATAAACCTGGCTTAGCCCATTGCTGGTCGTGTGGAATCTATTCATAAACTGAGTGTTTTAATCACTAAAACACTGCTGTATTGATGTTCAGAATTGATTTTGAATGCATCTGCATTTAATATTAAAGTTTTACACTTAACAATTATCCAAACTCTGGTTTGGAGTTGTGATTGGTCCGTTTCACAACTTAATTTGATTGCATGACAATTTGCAAAACGAAAAGAGGATGTGTGTTATTTATCTAACCCACAGTAACCTGCTTTATTCAACACCTGTAAAGGAGTAAACAGATGTCTTAACAGATATGGTGGATTACTTGTTAGTTTTCAGTGTTTTGTGCCCAAATCTTGAGAAAAAACACATACGAGCCCCTTCTCTAACAAACCTAACGCAGTTGTTGAATTTTAATTTTCATTTAGGGGAGTGTGTCAGAAATCTTTCTGGTATTCTCTGCTATGGGTGGAACGTGAGGACTGGGTATTTAAAAATATGTTGGATTTGTGAAAAGGGTTTAACCATTTACTGCCTATATAGCATGTTTCATTTTAATTCCTTGTGCGGTTATAGGCAGTTATGTAGGCTGTAGGCGGTCTTTATGTTGACATCAACTCCAATTAGTTTGGAAGGAATGGAATATTCTGGTGTTACTAGATAGGCTAGTGGTTTGATATTGTATGAAATACTGTAAGCTATGCTTAGTTTAGCTATATAGCCAGAAAAATGCTTAAACATTGAGAACACTTTTTTGAGTTGATATGTTTACATTTGCATGTATTTACCCTTTCATTCAAGTGCACGCTTATGTTTAGTGTTAAGTTTATGTCTGTGTTTTGACTCTATGCTTGACCGTAGAGTCTGTAAAACAAATACCACCTGGATTGTTGAAAATAGTCGTTCACTAATGTTCCAGAACAATATTTGAGTAGCATCGTTGTTTACGGCTACACACAGTGGCTACATAATTGTTGTCCTGTACTCGAATATACAGTCAAATTGCCAGGAAAAATCCCACAAAAACTATCATGTCAAGTAGACCGTTTAAAAACAATTACTACAAAGTATGACTGAATACTCTGAAGGGAATGGGTTGATGTCTGTCTGCTGTTGGGGGATGTCTGCACCCAAACAACACAGAAAATCTTCCTTTCAATGTACATGTACATTTTTTAAAGATTTGACTCATATTGTAATTGATTGTATTTGATTGTAATTTTTCTTAGTAATTTTTAAATTACATGGTGAAATTGATTATCGAGAAGGAAAAAACAGCCCTACTAATCTGTTTCCTATTTCTTTTAATTCATTCCCTCATTTTTTTAGTTCTGTCAATTGTATTTATTTATTCCGAAATTCATATTTTTGAATTCCCTCAATGTTTTAATGTGTTCCTTCGGTTTTCCCCTGCAGATTCCAGTGCGTAACGCCCTTATCATAGATTGATAAAAGAAGTAGAGTATGTCAGTAAATTATTCTCAATAATATATTCAAGAAAATTTGTATTTCCACCCCAAAATTAACATGAATTCACTCACTTGAATCAATCCATGATAAGGACGTGCTTGAATCTGCTGGGGATGTTAAAATGTACGGATTAATATATTATGGGAACAAATGGATTCAACTGAATAAACTAATAACACAACAGAGAAAACTAATAGAGAAAAAAAAGGAAACAATAACAAATCTGTTGGAATGGAAGGACTGTGGCGTATTCTGTCACCTGATTGCGTGCATCGCCCTCATGTGTTTAAACAAGATTGTGTTTATGATATTACCAGCAAAATACCTGCATATTGTTACAGAGTTGTAACAATACCTGCATATTGTTACAGAGCATATTGTTACATACTGTACTAGGATTTTGTTGGGGAACAAAAAAATTAGATAATTTTGTTCCAGGTTCTACAGTTCATTCTAAAGCCTGTGTGGATTTGTGCCACCAAATATTTGTTCTATGTGTGTAGCTACATGAATATTGCAATGACATTGTGCAGCTGTTGTTGGTAAATAGTCTATCTGACATGACATGATTCACCTTTAATGAGTACTTAGGTCCCTGGAAATGTCCCCTGGATTATGAGGGCATAAATTACATACGGAGGAGACAGGGTGGCAGGTGTTAGTTATGGTGGCTGAGTTGTTAAAACCACTTTGAAACACAGATGTGACGTGAAAAGGTGTAGGCCTAGAGTCAGTCATTCAGTTTATTAAGCTTGAAGAGAAAGACAATCAAAACAGAATTAGCTGATGTTTTTAGCCAGGGTAACTCCCTAGTTTAACTAATTTACCTAGTTTAACTAGGGAGTTAGGGTAATTAACATGTTTTGGCCTACATCCACCTCACAGTATCATCATGGATGTCTTGCTGCATAGGGCCATGGCCTACATCCACCACACAGCCTCACATGTGTGTGAAAATTGTTTACCTCTGGATGTTCAGCGTCACCAACCATTTTCGCGCATTAATGTCGCAATCAACTTTCTACTCACAGCACCGCGGGGACGTGCTCTGTTGTCTGGCTCCGGGCACAATTATCCCAAACACCAGAACAAATCTGATTGTCCTGCGCTATCAGCACTCATCCAGTTTCCCTCCTCCCGCATGGCTCCCGTCCATCCTCCCAACCCCCCCCCACCCCACCCCCCGACAAGCGTAATGTGTTTGGCGCCCAAGTTCTCCGACCCCCCCACCGGGGACCTTACTCCGGGGTAAAGGATAATAATGCCGTCCAATTGAATTATGTCAAGTTGTGCACAGAAAGCATTAGCTGCTCAGGTACCGGTTGTTCTGCTTGGGCTGGGCTAGGCAGCCGGGCTGGAATACACAGGCATGCAGCGTGCTTTAGAGTGATTCGTGTTTAGACAAAGATGATATACGCATAGAGAAAAAAAAGGAAACAATAACAAATTCCTACACAGGACACAACTTTTGACCAGGGCCGATGTACAGGTAGTGTTGCACTAGGGAACAAGGTGACATTTGGGACGCCAAGCTACGTGGAAACAGAATGTTGTGTATGGGAAACCATCGGTGGCTACATACATTTTTGGACCTTTAAATAAAGGATGTTTGCCTCTTGATTCTGTCATGCATCTGAGAGAGATTTTACAACGGGCCTGCCAACTCCTCCCATAGATCACACTGGGATGGGATCCCTAAAGTTAGGCAAATAATGAGCCACCTTAGATTGTTCTGCTGGGTTGAATATGAACCAGCCCATTTGGCATCTGTCCAGACAGCCCAATGTTCATTCAGCTAATTCTCTGTGAAGAGCTGGCCTCTGACTCTACACAGCTGCAATAGTCATTTGAGCTTAGCTGAAATAGTGTTATGTGAGAAGTGAACATCTTAACCAGCACCGTACAGGATCTTGTCAACGCAGTAGGGCGTAAAACACATTACCGTTTAGTGTTACTTCTGGTAATCTGAATTTCCAATTAATTGTCTGGAAAAGTAAACACATTACTTCATATCCACACAAGGTTCACTCCCATTCGTCACACCGACTGCTCTGTAACAGTCAAACACCTTCTGGGGAAATGTTGTCTAGGCAACAGCCATGTGCTCAGGGTTTGTCCCTGTGAGGTTAATCTGTTTTTTACGTGTCATAATTGGAGGTTGGTAATGGAGGCGGTCAGGTGGATTGATGGTCCAGGGCTAATGAGGTGGCTACTGGCATCTTGTGTCTTCCTTTGTTTGTACGTAAACATGGAAATTCAGTCTGAGGATTACAGACTTACTGTATTACAGTTTACAAACTTGCATGCTCACTGGTTCAGAGTTCAGGTATCATACTGGCAGATTAGTGGTTCACGTTCACTCTTCAATATTGCAGTGCTGTCATTGGATTGTAGGTGACAGTCATACACCACTACCTACCACCTGGTCTGGCATCAGAAACTATTAACTATTTGTTTTTATAAGCTTTATTTGAGTTACCTGACGAAATAGAGCTAATGGAATTGGCACCAAGGTGTTTCCCACCAGGCAGTGCAGGCCAGCTCACTGATCACTGCTTGAGTTCATTTGAATCACTGGGATAGCTCAGGGCTCCTGTGGAGGGCGGTGCACTGACCAGGTTCCAGCCAGTTAGTAATTGAATATGGTTGCCGAGTCTGTCGCAATTTAGCACAGCATTGTGGAGGCTTGAGCGTCTGGGAGCTCAATCGAGGCAGTAAGCCGGAGAGCGTGTTCCTTCTGGCGCACAAGAATTCCGGTATTAACTGCCCGACTGAATGTTAACAACCGGAATGGCACCAGAAGGAATACAAGTATTACCTTAATTTATTTGAAAGAATGTGTTCATCATCCCTGGAAACTGCAGGCCTCCCTATGACCGGAAGACACATGCAGAAAAAACAAAAGAACAAAAATAACATGGAACGCACACACGGTACGGACTTTGCAAAATGACTCCCACACTGCCTGGAATCGGAGTACCGTAGTTCACCCGCCCACACACACATTTAGCACAGTGCCTTTCTCAGTGCACGCACCTTGTTGCTAAGCACCGTATCTGTGCCTGAACGGAATGCACTAAAGGATCACACCCTGGGCACCAGATTGATATTACTGTTGAATATGATGGTACTATACCACAAACACCACACTGGAAACCTTGGCACAACGCAGGAGACCAAACTGGATGTTATATGAAGCTTTAGCACACAACTCAGAACACTAACAGTCTCACACACACACACACACACACACACACACACACACACACACACACACACACACACACACACACACACACACAAACACAGTACACACAAAAACACACAGTTGAGGCCTTCATACGGCCTTTACTCTATGTTGTTCCCTCACTCCTTCATTCCCTAACTCTCCTAAAGGAGACAGAGATCAATATTAGCAGGATTGAGGAGGAGCACCCAGAGGAGGTGTCTCTTACACCCACAGAGGGGAAAAGAGATCTGGCCATTGTAAGGGAAAACCCCTCTCTGTAGCCCGGAGCCCAGCAGCACGTTCAGATATCCAATAAGTCAGTGGCAGTTCTCCACTGTGGTCACACCCGTCGCCAGGTTAGTTGAAACTGCAGAGAAGGAGGATTGTGGGAACGTTTAACTTAACGCTTGTTTTGTCACTTTGGGTGAGACTTTATGATGCGTCATACAATGTTTATAATATAGAGTAAGAAAATATAACTCCAACACTCATAATTTACAGTAAGACAATATAACCTCAACACTCATAACATATACTGTTAGGTCCAGAAATATTTGGACACTGACAACATTTTCATAATTTTGGCTCTATACGCCACCACAATGGATTTGAAATGAAACAACTGAGATGCAATTGAAGCGCAGCCTTTCAGCTTCAATTCAAGGTGATGAACAAAAATATTGTATGAAACGTTTAGGAAATGCAACCATTTTCATACACAGACCCCTTATTTCAGGGGCTCAAATGTAATTGGACAAATTAACACAATCATAAGTAAAATGTTTATTTTTAATACTTCGTCAAGAATCCTTTGCAGGCAATGACTGCTTGAAGTCTGGAACGCCTTTCAGCCTTAGGTTTTGTCTTCAGCAAATGAAACGCATGCTCGATCGGGTTGAGATCAGGTGATTGACTCGGCCATTGCAGATTATTCCGCTTCTTAGCCTTAAAAAACTCCTGGGTTGCAAAAGCAGTATGTCATTGTCCATCTGTAAAGTGACCCAGTGACATTGGAAGCCATGCATGGCCATGCCATCACACTGCCTCCACCGTGTTTTACATATGATGTGGGATGCTTCAGATCATGAGCGGTTCCAAGCCTTCTCCATACGCTTTTCTTCCCATCATTCTGGTACAGGTTGATCTTACTGTCCAAAGAAAGCTGTTCCAGAACTGGGCTGGGTTTTTTAGATGTTTTTTGGCAAAGTCTAATCTGGCCTTTCTATTGAGGTTTATAAATGGTTTGCACCTTGTGGTGAGCCCTCTGTATTTACTCTAGTTTGGTCTTTTCTTTATGGTAGACTTGGATAATGATATGCCTACCTCCTGGAGAGTGTTCTTCACTTAGCTGGATGTTGTGAAGGGGTTATTTTTTACCATGGAAAGGATCCTACAGTACGATCATCCACCACTGTTTTCTTCCGTGGATGTCCAGGCCTTTTTGAGGTGCAGGGCTCACCAGTGTGTTCTTTTTTCTCAGAATGTACCAAAGTGTTGATTTGGCCACTCCTAATGTTCCTGCTACCTCTCTGATGGATTTTTTTGCAGCCTTAGGATGGCCTGTTTCATTTGCATTGAGAGCTCCTTTGACAGCATGTTGTGGGTTCACAGCAACAGCTTTCAAATGCGAATGCCACACCTGGAATCAACTCCAGACCTTTTACCTGCTTAATTGATGAAGAAATAACAAAGGAATATCCCACACCTGTCCATGAAACTGCTTTTGAGTCAATTCTCCAATTACTTTTGGTCCCTTGAAAAAGAGGGGGCTACATATTAAGGAGCTGTAATTCCTAAACCCTTCCTCCAATTTTGGAGGAAGTTAAAGCTTGGAGACTGCACTTTAAGCCCATATTGATTATTCAACTTTAACTTGAATATATTTTTGTAAACAGCCAAAATAACAAAACGTGTGTCAGTGTCCAATTATTTCTGGACCCATCCGTCGTAAGACAGTATAACCCCAACACTCATAACATATAGAAAGACAGTATAACAACAACATTCAACATATAGTAAGACAATATAACCCCAACACTCATAGTTTGCATGTGTCATGCTTTGGGTGTGAGAGAAAGAGGGGGAAAGGGAGAGAGTCGGTATAGCTTTTTGATAACATCATGCAAAGTTTGAATATTTCGCTAGACACCATTAAGCATTGTGTTAAACTGACTAATGTTTCTTATTAAGTTTACCTCCACCACAAATAGCATCTATGAAATGTATGGCTTTTGCCACTGGCCGTTTTAACAGCTTATTAGCCGTTCGTGAATGACATTGATACAATAACTATCAATATAGGTGACTCACTGACTTTCTCGTCATGTGAAAAGACGAGAGAATCGTGTAGCCAGTGAAGTTTTTGTCTATCCTGAACAAATCCTGATGCATAATTCGAAAATCCACCAGAAATAGTCGCAATATAGCAGTAAACAGTTTTATTTTAGGCTTCTCATAACGTATCTACTGAAGGTTGTAGCCAGCGAAGTTTTTGTCTATCCTGAACAAATCCTCTTTTGCCACTGGCCATTTTAACAGCTAATTAGCCATTTGTGAATGATATTGATACAGTAACTATCAATATAGGTGACGATAACTGACTTTTTCGTCAAGTGAAAAGTTTTGGTCTATCCTGAACATATCCTAATGCGTAGTTCGAAAATCCACCAGAACTGTTTTATTTTAGGATTCCAATAATGTAGCAAATGAAGGTTGTAGCCAGCAAAGTTTTTGTCTCTCCTGAACAAATCCTAAGGCATAATTTGCTGTGACTGTGACGGGAGTCGAACGCGGAACCTGTCAGTCAGTCACTCACTCACTCACTCATTCAGTAAGAGACATTCACTCTTCTAGGCCGGCTCCGCTTACGCGGTCCGGCAAAAAGAAGACAGAAATAAAGAGGGAAAGAGAAATGAAGAGAGGTATAGAAAGTGAAAGGAAAAAATGTAGACACAGGTGAAAATTAAAACAAGAAACTCATACTTTTCCCAAAAACAAGTATTGTTGTAACAGAGAAGGGAACATAAATGAACCAATGCCTGTAAAAGAGAATGATGTCATGACTGAGGTAAAGCCTGAACAGTTGGAAACTCCTCTCATTTAACTTTCAAGTCTGACACACAGTTGGCGTCTCAAGACTCAATAAACCCGGGGCTAACGACTCTTAGTTGCAACAGTCCATTTCATACTTAAATGAGACTGGAATAACTAAACCTTTAGCACTGGATTAAAAGGTTGTTAGTGTTAAAATTGAGTCAGTCAAGCCTAATCATAGACATTTGCTGATAGCCTTTGGTGCTCACGCGCACAATTTAATTTAAGCAATTATAGCAGCCGGTCTTATTCACGTTGACTTAGTTTGTTGTTTTTGGTCCCGCGGCGATCAAACCCACAGCCCGGGCATCATCATGCTCTACTACTGAGACACACAGGATCACAAGATATACATGTGAAAACCCTGAAGTATTGGCGATCAGTGATCTCTCTGTTAACGTGAATGTGTTATGCAAGGTAAAACTATGGTGCTAATGTTGGAAAATGTTTTTAGAAAGACAAACAGGATTTACACACACACCACACACGCACACACAAATGCACACTCACACACACAATCTCTATACTGTACACCTTATCATTACAGCTGGATTTTTTTTTGTATTCCAGCTCCATTACAACTCCTAAACGGACGTATAAGAGAACACAAAATACACAGCCCCTTTGGGATGAATTATATCTGTCTTTTTCCACTCACAAAACACCATATCGCCTGCCTTTCTTCTGCTTTGTCTTTTGATCTTGTTAATCTCCCCTGAAAAGGTGCGGTGCGTTCAGAGGAGCTAGTTAGACCTAATGAGCTCAGCAGTGCCTCGTATTCCCCCTGTCATCATTTACCGCAAGGCTTAGAGTTGCGGATTCATTATCTGTCCATTTACGTGGCCATCCACTGTGGAACTATGCTGAAATGCGGCATCCAGCTTACCTGGTAAGTATGTTGAGAAGATTTCATATTGTTTCTCCTATGGCGGTTAATAGGATGCTTGCAGGTATGGTGGCAGTTGTAATAACACGCCCTGATACATTATGTGCATTCCATTCAGCACTGTATCCACATACCAACGCTGTCTTCGGGATGGGAGTAGGATAGAACATAGCAACGACTGCCTGTCGTGACATTAACTGCGCTATGAAGCTAAAAGATAATTTGAGAGCCTTTTAACATTCAATTGTCAAATCTCTTGATTTGAACTTTGAATCGTATATTACAGGCTTTTGAATTTCCCAAGCCAACCGTTGTTGTCACAGTTACCCTCTCTGTAATCTTCTCGTACAGATTAACTAATATGCTGAATATGTTATTATATAAGAATTGTTTTTGGGGCGGTGCACCCAAATCATGTGCTTGTGTCACAAACTGAAAAACTCAGTAGCACCGGTGACACCAGTAGTAATGATTAGTCTGGAGCCCTGATATGAATGGCCAGTAGTGCTTATAACACTGCTTTTAACACCTGTTATGCTATACACATCCTTCGTGCTTGCAAATCAACTGGCGACTGAGCAGTACTGAAGTAACAAGACAGCAATGCATCATCAGCTCAGTGCCATTTCATCCCAGCACACATATATATTGTCTTGACATGAGAAATAGGCTGCTATAACACTTAAAAACCTCAGATACAACAAATCGACTACTGGATCAGTTAGCACTGACAATATGCCCCATATCAGATCATCATCAACTCAGTAATATTGCTCCTATAGCCAGCCCAGGACAATGGCTGTCTCTTCATTAGCTGCTGATGTACGACTAGCTGCCTGAACTCAGTTCTATTTTAGTGCAGCTGCAATTATAATAGGCTGATCCAAGGCTATTTAGGGACATTACTGTATCCAGAACTGCTGGCTTTGCTTGAGCAAGTCCATGCTAATTGTGTTAGCATCTCCCTAGCCCAGCTTTATCGACCGTTCACCGTCACAGATTGACTGCCTGTCTGGGGTCAAGGGGAGACTTGCCGTACTGACCTTAAGCTACTGACCTTACTAACCTATTTAGCGGTTTAATTACCTTTTTGGATGTTGTGCTGTGTTCTCCTTCACACATTTTTGGAGGGGAATTACGGCAAACTAGCATAACTTCACATGCTCCTGTTGGTTAGCACTGGAAGAAAATGACGCTTTCAAAAATGACAAATCATTTTCTTGACTCATACTCATATTTCTTCCTGAGCAGTTGGAGCTGTATGTTTTCTTGATTATCAAGACAATTCAGTTAGTGGGATGTGTTTCGGACGACGTTCCAGTCTTTGACTCTCTCAAGCCAGCTGGGAGTTGTTACGATGACAAGGCATCACCTGTCTTGATAATAAAATGTAATGTTTTATTAAGACCGGCAAGATTAGGGATAACATGAATTGTAAACAAAAATATAAATGCTACGTTATGGGAGACACATTTATGCTACATAATGGGAGATTTTCAATTATCTGGTGCCTGGCCATCCAAGGTTGCAGCTGGCCTTGAGAGAGGAAGGGATAGGTTGTGGAAGAGAGAAAACGTAAGGCGAAACAAACAGAGAAAAAGACTGGGGGAGAAGGGAGGTAGAGAAGAGAGAGACAGAATAACACAGGGAGTGAGAGAGAGAGAGAGAGGTAGAGAGAGGCAGAGAGAGCGTATCTGTTATGCATCAGCAGATTTGTCTTCAATAATTAGGAATCCACATCCTACTGGCACTCAGACAATATACTTTTTCTGTTGGCAGACAAATAGAGGTATCCTCCATACCTTCTCTAAGCTGCTATCTTTGGCAAGACTTCTCTTTATGATTCGACACTTTTTGTTCATTTGAATTATTTTTCAAATACGGGCTAATGTGAGCCAGCTCAAGCTGCCTGGAACACTAGTATTAGGCTACTCTATTGGTTATCCTCATGACACGGACAGTAGTGCATTGTGTTGGCTTCAGAAGTTTCCTGAAAACTAATTGTATAAATCATGAAGAATTCATTTACCCCCTCAGTACAATGGCCAACTCAGCCCAAGGCACAGGCAAAGACGTGATGCCAACTCCCCCAGCCTAGTCCAACACTGTCTAGAGATAGAGCTGACATAGTGGCATTGAGAAATGCAGGACATACAGCAATTATTTAACGTCCTGCCTAGTCAAGAGACATTCCCAAACAAAATACCTGGATCCTTGGGTAATGAGTGTACAGCCCCTTTTTCCAAAAAGTTGGGGCGCAGTGTAAAATGCAAATAAAAACAGAATGCAATGATGTGAAAATCATTCATCCCTATATTTAATTGAAAATAGTGCAAAGACAACATATCAGAAATTATTTCAAATTTTGATTTGTCAGACCACAGGACAGTTTTCCACTTCGCCTCAGTCCATCTTAACTGAGCTTGGGCCCAGAGAAGGCGGTGGCGGTTCTGGATTTGTTTATATATGGTTTCTTCTTTGCATGGTAGAGATTTAACTTGCATTGTGGATGCAGCAATGTACTGTGTTCACAGACAATGGTTTTCAGAATTTTTCCAGAGCCATGATGTCCACTATAGAATCGTGTCTGTTTTTAATGCAGTGCCACCTGAGGGCCCGAAGATCACGGCCATCCAATATTGGTTTTTAGCCTTGTCCCTTGCAAACAGAGATTTTTCTGGATTCTCTGAATCTTTTAATGATTTTGTGTACCGTATATGATGAAATCCCCAAACTCTTTGCAATATCACGTTGAGAATCGTTATTCTTAAATTGCGCACTATTTGCCCGCACGGTCTTTCACGGAGTGGTGAACCCCTCCCTATCTTTACTTCTGATAGACTCATCCTCTCTGGGATGCACTTTTTATACCCAATCATGTTACTGACCTGTTGCCAGTTGACCTAATTAGTTATGTGACATTCCACCAGATTTTGTTTTTTGCACAACTTTTCCTGTCTTTTGTTGCCTCTGTCTAGGGTTTAAATGCTTTGCAAATTGCATTCTGTTTTTATTTAAATTTTTCGCAGTGTCCCAACATTTTTGGAAACAGGATTGTATAACTGTAATTAGTTGCTGATATCTAGGCAGGTGGCTAGCTTCTGACGTCCGAAGAAGCTAACGTTTCATGGAGCCTGAGCTCAGCAGGACCATTTCAGTCTTAACCAATGACAGACAAAACATATTTCCTATGAGAAAATATCTTTGCATTATAGAAAGCAGTAAGACCCAATGAGGCAGAGGAAAGAGAGAGAGGTTAATAGGTGAGTTAGAAGGCAAGTAGGTCCACTAAAAGGATCTATAGTCCATAAATTGTTTCTCTTCAGGTGAGTAAAGAATACATTTTAGATTTAAAAAATGGTGACTTAAAATTTGTTCCCGGAAGTCCATAGTAGACACACAGAAAAGTGCTCTTCCTTATGATGTTTAATTATGTTGTGATTAATCTTGATGTTCCCAATTACATTTTTTGCCATTCCCATTATTCCTCTCTGAGCGGATGGGCTGTGTCATGGCTAAGTGATAGGGATACAGCCGCTGCTAGCTTGCTAACGCTGACGACACAACTAACAATAACATTGTGTTTATGTCGATGGACGAAGGTGAAATATCTTACCATCTGAATAATATTGAACCATCTGAATGTCACATTGATTAACATTATAATTATGTTACCACTGGAAGTGAAGGACAGATTTCCAAAAGGTCTAACGAGCATAATACCAGAAATCGTGTGAAATTGGTAGAATGTAACGGTTTTGGAAACTGGAACTAATGACCTGATGCAACTAATCCCTAAGCCAAAAAATATCTATTTTCCAGGTGAGGACTGGCGACATGTCCCCATCAGGTCACTCTTACCTCGTTTTGCTGACATTGTAGGAAATCATGCGCACACACACACACACACACACACACACACACACACACAGACACACAAACCCACACTCCTCCCTCTGCTCCTGTCTCCAACCACAGCAGCTGGGCTAATTCCCTTCTGTCCGTTTACCACTCTTAATGCTTCTGACTGTGCCATCCACGGGAGCCATTTTAAAAAATGAGTATGCATTTTGAATGTGCGGTTTGCCTACAAGTCTGCAATGTTATTTACAAGTCAGTGGGCTTTGATGTTTAAAAAGCTTCTGTCTTCTAGTCAAGTGTGACCTCCAAATCCACTATGGGGTGTATAATGTCTGTAGTTCCGCTCTTGGTTGTTTAGTGTCTCTGGTTCCACTATGGATTGTCTGTTGAAAAGAGACCATACACATCAGGTATGGAAGAGATATCTTTAAGGTAGAATCAGCATGAGACGCCCATGAGATGGTCTGTCTCCAAATTCAATTTCCCTGCATTCTAAGTCCACACTGTTGCTTCTCTCTCCCAGTGTTTGTAATCTCATGTAATCTTGTTCATATTCTCTACCCCTTTTTCCCTCAGGTCTTCACTTTCATTTAGACAAGTTGACCTTCCCTGGTCAGAGAAAGGTTAACTGTTTTTTTTTTGGTCCCCTCTGTTCTCAGTGATGCTGTGTACAAAACCCTCAGAGTGAGAGAAAATCCATTAAAGCCATGTCTGTGGTGCCCTGGGCCAACATATGTGGGGAAATGGGAGGGAGAGAGAGACTGAGAGGAGAGAAAGAGTGATAAAGAGAGAGAGATGGAGATAAGGAGACAGTGTGAGAGAGAGAGAGGAGGGGCAGTGAGAGAGACAGGGAGAAGGAATGAGAGTGGGTGACGGAGAAGAGAGAGTGAGAGGGACAGAAACAAGAGGGAGAGGACAATGAAAATGTAGAGAGAGAGGAGAGTGTGTGTTAGGGATTAACAATATGAGTAAAATCTCTAATTGCAGTCTCTTGGAAACATAGAAATTGAATGATGTTGAATAATGTTGAGACGCAAAGTGAGGAATGGCGGCGTTCTTGTTTGGAGCAATCAGACCAACAGAACTGCATGCAAACCAATAGTCAATCTAACAGTGAGGAAGACGTGCTGCAATGCTTTAGTGACAGGGTGGGGCTTGGTGTGTTGGAAGACACGACTGGAAGAAAATCCAGTGCAAACTACAATATAGATCTAGACTCTCGAGCCGAGTCAGACATTTCCAAACAAAGTTTCAGACCAATCTACTCCAAATCTTGATTTGTTTTGAGAGATGTTATTCAGGAGAGAAAACTGTTGAACCCAAGGTCCGTCAATGCGAGACTACAGTAGTATAGACCCTTCGCCGTGTTTACAGACATTGTTTCAAGAGGGAGATGTGTGCATGCATCCTGGTTTCAGAAACGCCAGTCTAGCCCTGTACCCGACACTTACTGGTATAACTGGTGATGCTAAATCTGATTACAGCTGTTGAGCAAGGCAGAGAGAGAAAGTTTTAGTTTTTCACATTGTTTTCATAATTTTACTGTTTATTATGAATGCAAAATCAGGACTGCTACTCCAGTAAACCTACATTAGCTAATGACTTGGAAGACCACTGCGCACTAGCCATGTTAACGGACGGTCAACCCAAAAAATCGTGGAACACTTTGTGGCTCTTTGCGTGTTTATAAAGATTAGCTTATTGACCCCAGCCCTGGAATATGACTTCACTTGACTTATTTAATTGTTTTACGTAGTGGTTACACCATCCCATAATGGAGATGTCATGGTGATTCATGTGTGCTAGGCAGCAGGCCCACCATCTCAAGGCCTGGGACGCCACTGCTCAGAAAATAGACAAACCGGCCGATGTATGCAAACTATTTCCTCCCATCAAAACAATGTCATCTCTTTCATTCACGTACTGAGCAAGGTGTCATGTTATCACCCCAGCAATAATCCTAATTATTTCTCAGGTTGTTTTTGTTGAGGATGGTTGTGTTTGGCCGTGGTCAGATTAGCTATATGTTGTGCTTCTCTTTGGGGCTACGGTGTCCTGGAGAGTTCCTCTATGGCTTTATTTCAATAAAACAGCAAGTTCCTACTAGTTACATTACTAAGAATAGTAAAACTGTCTTTGTTTCTGATCATTATTTACAACCTGACTACATTGGACCTAGTTGTCCACGCGTCCCTGCCTGACGTCACAGTGACGTCGACCGGAAAACCCTCTTTTAAAACAGTCGCTACTCAGATGTTTCAAAATATTCCCTGTGAGGTGGATCGCTTGCAATTTCAATGTTGGGATTCAGATGTGAATTGGATTTACTGTGCAGCCGCGGTGTGAATGTGTGTGTGCAACGATTTGAATGTAATCGAACTAAGCGACATTTCGTTTGGAGACATTATTGCTCACACATGACTCCACAGAACTACTGCTACAGCCATGTCTACTCCCTCCTAGTTCCAGTACCTGACCCGGCCCCACAGCCGACTGGGCACTTAACGCCACTGTGAACTATTCACTCATTATTTATTCAGGATTTATTGTGCATCAGGAACCATTCCTTCCATCTCACCTCCCATTCACTCCCCCTCTTAAATTACCCTCTGGGGGGTATAAAGGAGGGTCAGTGCAAAATTCAGGAGACTAACAAAACCCAAATACAACCTTCAAAACAATACAGGACTCACTGTTCTTGTATCACTGGGACATTTGGTAGAATATGTTTTCAACTTGGTAAAATGTCTCCTCATTTAACCTGCCTGCGCTCCCTTGAGGAGAGTTTGTGTTGACACCAGCTGAGGATCACAGGAGGTGTAATATTAGAATGGAAATAGGGATTGTAACTGGATAAGCAGTGACAGGGAGCTATATGTGGTCACATTTAACACAAATGAAAGCCCAATCGCTCTAAAAGATGCAGATTCACGTATAGTGGTTGAAGGGCGAGAAAGGACACAGCTTGAGATCAGGTAAAGAGAGAGAAGAGGGATTTGGGGTTTGCTGACACGATAATTAGATTTTTCTGCTTTCATTGTTTCTAATGGTTAGTTGACTTGCACAGTTTCATAGGATTAAGCGCTGTCACGGTCTCAGAAAGTTACATTCACTTTAGAGGTCCAGTCAGAAGTATTGTCTGCAGCAAAGTACCGTTCCATTATCAACTTCAAATTTCACAAATTGTCTGCGGGATGAACAGACTCAACCATGACCATCATACACAACCTCAATGCTTATAAAGGGCATAATGTTGTCAGGAACTATGCCCTATGGTGATGATACTACGCCTAAAGACTCTTGCCATCAAAAGACTTGTTGGGCACCCAGGACGCTATTAGCAGGATCACGTGCACAGCTGCCTCCGATTCCTTCCACTATATCAATTTCTGTGGTGGGGCATTGTACACTGAAACCTTTTGGAGGTTTTTCTGCAATCACTTAATTAAGAAATATCCACAAGTGCATACGCTAAGTGGGAGTTCATTTCATCCAGTGGTTTAAACTGATGTATTAACTACAGGGCAGTGGACTGCTATGGCATGAAAGTTCTATTAAGTACAGATGTAGGATCAGCTTCACCTTCTCCGATCCTTACTTTTTGCTAGATTACAACTTCCATGAAATTGCATGCAGAGATATATATATATGGTTTCCCTGTGTCGGCGTATGACTGGGGAAGTTAATGTGTGTCATTTTTTTCTGTGCGGCAGACCCGGAGGACGCTTCCCTGCAAAGCACAAATGTTGGAAATGAGAAGAGAATAGGATGTTTAAACATTTCAAGACCCCCAAAAAGAGCAACCAAGCTGTCTCCAGACAACCCTGTTAATCTAACCAGTGTTCCACACATTTTGTCTACTTGCATTCTTCTCAACCGTATTAGACTAGAAAAATCCCCCTCCAGACCATTAATGTCCTATGAGAAGAGGCAGAGGAGATATTATATAAAGGTTCAGGGAAGGATGAATGGATTAAGAGCATTTGACTGGAGCAGAACCTTGTGACATTTCCCAGCCCCG
This sequence comes from Esox masquinongy, assembly GCA_016801175.1. NCBI lineage: Eukaryota > Metazoa > Chordata > Actinopteri > Esociformes > Esocidae > Esox > Esox masquinongy. The sequence continues at coordinate 34,245 of JACXGI010000236.1, read as the reverse complement.
CCCAGGTTGGTGAATAATTGATCAGAACATTCACCTCGTTGAGCCTGTCTGTATATACAACACTATCTCTGTCTCTATCTCATCTTTCTGTTTCTCTCCATCTCTCTCCATCTCTGTCTTTCTCAATCTCCTCTCGCTCTCTTTCTCTCTCAGTTTTTCTGTCTATATAGTTCTCATCTCTCTGTCTTTCCTTCCATGTATCTTTCTGTCTTGTTGTCTTTCTCTTTCTCTCATGTCTCTTCATCTATTTTCTCTCCATATTGCTTTCCCAATTTCTTTCTCTGTTCCAATATTCATTCCTCACAACTTATCTCTACATATTTTACTCGCTTCTGTTTCTATCTCATCTCAGTAACAACATAATTTTTCAGAACAAGGAGCATGAAAATAAAGAGAGAATCTCTCATGCCACTTGTTCGGTCTGCCTCAAGCTCCAAAATGTACTCTCTTTTTCTCTCTTCAAAACCTGTTGTTTCTGTGGGTCTGTATTGAACATCTGTCATAGGGGGCTACCAAAATTCATTTGTTGAAGAATAAAATATAAACCCTGTAACGGCAATTGTATCATATTTGCTACATGAGATTCTGAGACCTGTAAGTTGTCAAGCAGTCATCTGGGAAATAGTTTGCCGGTGGAAACTGTTTTAAAAAAGTTAACTTGTGTATTAGCCGCACCTATGTATTAACCGCTCTGGTTGAAAATGTTTTCAAAATCCGTGAATGAGCCGCGGTTTATAAACGGGAAATTGTGGTTGATCTGCTGCTTGAATGACATACAGAGGACCTAAAATATGTGCGTTTTTTTTTTTTTGAGGGCTTTAATGCATGATCAGAATTACAGATGAATAGATCAGGGGCTATTTTTTTTATAATTGTTTTGTAAAAAAGAATATAAATAATTTGAGATCCGGGGCTATTCATAAAAGACCTGGGGCTTTTGCCCCTGACACCCAGGCCTAACGACGCCCCTGCTCTCCCTCTATTCTCTATATCATCCCTTCTCCTGTCTTTACCATTTTTTATGTCACCAGCCCACAATGATGCATTCCCTAATATTCCCTCCCCCTCGGTTTCTCTTGCCCCTCCCTGTTCAACTGGGCCTGCCACACAAAGCATCATCCAAGCCCCCCCCCCACCCACTCTTGTTTTTGTCTTCTTTCAACCTTTCTGTCTCGGTCTTTCTTCATGGTCACTGGTCTTGACTCATTACCAGATGGTGAGGAATGCAGTTATTCAGACAGAGCTACAGCTTTATTTCCCATGTCATCAGAAATTGCCGTAAATGTCATCAGAACTTATGGCAACAGACATGCGGATGTCTGTGTGGATGTTATTCCAAACACACATTCTTTTTTAAATGAATGTTTTCCAAAGTAGTTTATAACTACCATGCTTTTACATTTGAAATAATTCGTCGGTCAGTCTTGCTCTGAAGGATGTACTGTTTGTACATTAATCTTCAGTTAGCGAAATGGGTCTGCCACACAACAGTCATTTTCCTCAATACAGTAGCTATCAGCTTGGGCTGTGCTAATAATAAAAAACTTTGAAGTGTTACTGTACCAAAGGCAAGGAGACAGGGTCCTTTCTCTTTTTTATCCATCTGTTCTGGTTAAGTGGCACAGGATTGACAGCACAAGCCGGGAACCCAGCCAGCCGGTTAAGATTTTCCAGACAGGGCGGTGACAATAAAACATTTAATCATTTATTGTATTTTTTATTCGATGCTGTCATGCAAAAACAATGTAAGTCGTGTCCCGAACTGTCAAGTTATCCCACTTAAGTAATGCAAAAATTACATTTTAACTACAGTTCACGAGGAGAGAGTCGTTCACGCGGGAGTAGGCGGTCATTGAGGCTGCTCAGTCCTGTCAAGGTCCAGCTGAGATGAGTCTGCCATGCATCTAGTGATACGTCACCACCTGGGTGTCAGAACGGGGGAAAGAGAGTGTGTTCGAGTGTCATCCGCATAACAGTATTGGGACACACCCTCACAGGATTCAATGGGGAAGAGTAGCTTGCTGTGTAGAGGGTGTAGAGCATGGCTGAGCTAGCACCAAGGCATCTCACACTTCAGGCATTCGTCTTGAAAATACCTCCTTTAAAACTCTCCTTGATAGTACTGTTCACTTATTGTTATATTTGCAGTGTCCATAGCTCCTCCCTTGTCACAACACTGGCAAGGCCAAGTGGCTGCTTCACTTTGTCTTTTGTAACTAATGGGTGAGGTTTAATTTGTATCTATCTATATCTCTCTCCCTATGTATATATACTGCATATACTCAATAGAAAATTAAGGCAACATGTAAAGTATTATTTCAGCTATTTTTCATGAGCTGAAATAAAAGATCACAGAAATGTTCCATATGCACAAAAAAATATTCTGTGTGGAATCTCTAGTTTAGGGCATAAATCATTTATTTAAATCGACTGATTACCTCATATGAACTGTATCAAATATTTGAATTTGTTGCTTTTTGTATTATATTTTTTTGCAGTTGGTCTTTCGTTGTATAATGCAACCATAAATCTGCTACGATCACAAAAAGAAGACCAGACAAGTTTTGAATCTTCAAACAGAAGATAAACAAAGTCGGGGTAGTTGCCTAGCTACCGAGCCAGTGAGAGTGTAGATACAGGTCTGCCAGTGTCAGATGCCTCTACTCTCACTGTAGTTTACCCATAAACCGCTTCCACTGCCTGAAACCACCGTTCCCTGAGCTCTCATTGGCATCTGGATCAGGGAGCGGTGTTACCACAGGTTACCATGTGATGTGTTGCCATGGTAACCCCTAGTTGCTGAGAGTCTCCTCTTGCCTCCACTGGCTCCCACATATGTGCAGTGTGTCTGTGTGCGTCTCTGCGTTTCAAGTGTATTTTTCATCTCTACGCGTTTGTCGTGTTGAACCCAAATGCACCCGGTGAGTGTGTTTGTGTGTTGGCATGTGTGTGCGTGTGCTAGTTTGTGTGTGTGTGTACTTCTTGGTGCTGTGCTTTCAGATGATAGGACTGTCATGCCATAACTAAATCAACATTTTTATCTGGATTTGTTTTGTGAAATAGGATAGTCCATAATTATTGAGCTTCTTTCACTGTCTGACTGCAAAAAACTGGACATCAACCACTCCTTTGATCGCAAACACACCTGAACACCCTACCTGATATCATACAAACCAAACACACCAAACCGGTCTACTTGATATACTAACCAAACACACCTGACAACCCTACTGGAAGACATACAAACCAAACACCTGACCATCCTAATGGAAGACATACAAACCAAACACACCTGACCACCCAAATGGAAAACATACTAATCAAACTCACCTGACCACCCAACTTGAAGATGAACTAACCAAACACACCTAACACCAAGCGCCAATTTATACATAATTACACTGAGCTAAACTCTGTAACAAGCACCTGTATTTACAGTTGTGCTCATAAGTCTGCATACCCTGGCAGGAATTGTGAAATTTTGGCATTGATTTTAAAAATATGACTGATCATGCAAAAAAATGTTTTTTTATTTAAGGATAGTCATCAAATGAAGCCATATATTATCACATAGTTGTTTGGCTCCTTTTTAAATCATAATGATGACAGAAATCACCCAAATGGCCCTTATCAAAAGTTCATACCCTTGAATGTTTGGCCTTGTTACAGACACACAAGGTGACACACACAGGTTAAAATAGCAATTAAAGGTAAATTTCCCACACCTGTGGCTTTTTAAATTGCAATTAGTGTCTCTGTGTAAATAGTCAATGAGTTTGTTAGCTCTCACGTGGATGCACTGAACAGGCCAGATACAGGCCAGAGCCATGGGGAGCAGAAAACAACTTTGTATCCCGAACAAGAGCGTTCGGGATACAAAGAAAAACCCACAGATAACCTCAGGAGAAATATAGGCTGCTCTGTAAAAAGACGGTGTGGTTGTTTCAAGGAGCACAATAGGACAATACTTGAACAAAATTGAGCTGCATGGTCGAGTTGCCAGAAAGAAGCCTTTACTGTGCCAATGCCACAAAAAAGCCTGGTTACAATATGCACGACAACGCCTTGACACGCCTCACAGCTTCTGGGACACTGTAATTTGGAGTGACGAGACCAAAATAGAGCTTTATGGTCACAACCATAAGCGCTATGTTTGGAGAGGGGTCAACAAGGCCTATAGTGAAAAGAATACCATCCTCTCTGTGAAGCATGGTGGTGGCTCACTGATGTTTTAGGGGTGTGTGAGCTCTAATGGCACAGGGAATCTTGTGAAAATTGATGGCAAGATGAATGCAGCATGTTATCAGAAAATATTGGCAGACAATTTGCATTCTTCTGTACAAAAGCTGCGCATGGGACGCTCTTGGACTTTCCAGCACGACAATGACCCTAAGCACAAGGCCAAGTTGACCCTCCAGTGGTTACAGCAGAAAAAAGTGAAGGTTCTGGAGTGGCCATCACTGTCTCCTGACCTTAATATCATCGAGCCACTCTAGGGAGATCTCAAACGTGCGGTTCATGCAAGACGACCAAAGACTTTGCATGACCTGGAGGCATTTTGCCAAGACGAATGGGCAGCTACACCACCTACAAGAATTTGGGGCCTCATAGACAACTATTACAAAATGCTGCACGCTGTCATTGATGCTAAAGGGGGCAATACACAGTATTAAGAACTAAGGATATGCAGAAGAGGGGTCATTTAATTTTTTTCTTTGTTGCCATGTTTTGTTTTATGATTGTGCCATTCTGTTATAACCTACAGTTGAATATGAATCCCATAAGAAATAAAAGAAATGTGTTTTGCCTGGTCACTCATGTTTTCTTTAAAAATGGTACATATATAACTAATTCTCCAAGGGAATGTAAACTTTTGAGCACAACTGTATGTAAGTATAGCATAATACCTTGCACCTATATAAGATGAATGATTGTCCATATTACGAACTACCCAAAGTAAGTGTGTGTGTGTGTGTGTATGTCTCTGTGTGTGTCTGTGTGTGTGTGTGTATCTCTCTGTGTGTGTGTGACTGTTTGCTAGAGTACCAGGACACTGCCATGTGCAACATAGAGTCACAGTTGCTAGGCAACCGCACCTTAAAACATTCACTAACCAAAATACAGCAAAAGGAATGTAGCCAGTTTCCCAGCTGGAAGAGGCATCACACCTATACCAGGTTCCAACACACGCAGATGAATGTCTTCTGGAATTGACTTGGCAGCATGCTGTCCTGATTCTAAGGTTTCCTATTCCGGAATTTTCAGTCATTGTGAGTAATGAAATACACCCCAGCTTCAAATTAGCTCGTTCCTTCTCCATCCTCCTACTGTAACTGCTACCTAAGTCATTGCTGTAAATGAGAATGTCTTCTCAGTCAACTTACCTTGTAAAATAACAATAAATAAGTCAAATAAATACTTGCTGATTTGAAAGTACATTAGTGACATTTTCCTCCAGCATTTTATTTATGCTCTGAGAAATTTAACTGTAACATAATTTTAAGATGTTTATGTGAACTTCAAGGTGAAAGCAGGACGGGGACACCTGCATTGCAGAATCATTGGATCAGGTTAGCAAGTGCCTTGCTCAAGTACATAACAGCAACAGGTGTCACTTGAGTTCCTTACTTCCGACATTAGACCTGGGTTGTGAACTTACAGCATTCCGGTTACTGGCTTTCTCTCTACCCTCCAACTGTCATTTGAATACTTTCTGTTTGTATAAGTTTGCAGCCTCACCAATGACCTCTAAATCTTCATGGCAGCCTTTCAAGGCTCTCCCCCAGAACATTCTAATCCCACTCACACTGCAATTCTACTAGAGTGGATAATGAGGCCATGTTGGATGACCTCGGCGCGATTACTGATCTCAGAACACCAGCTTTCTCTGATGCTCCAATATGCTGATTTGGCCGCAGATGAGGAAGCCTTTGGTTCAAAACATTATTGACGGAATTTGGATTTGGCCTTTAGGGGTGTTTTTTTACCGGTTCCTATGAAACCCAATCAAGTCCCACCTCTCAAGGACAGAAAGTTTTTCACATGGACAATACTTATTGAAAATGGGGGAGCAGTGTCTAATACAGGTAGTTCAGTGAAAAAAAACCTGATAAGCACATTTTGAATTGAGGAGAAGAGGCAGGAGCAGGTGGAAGGTAGGGGCAGAGCAGATGGAATGAAGGAAGGCTGCGGAGAAAACGGTTGCACAGTTCAGTAGCAGTGTTGGAGGTAAAGGCACATGGGTGGAACCAAGAGAAGGTGAAGAGAGAGGGAGGTCAGAAAGAAGGTTTAAACCCATTAGAGGATGGAGAGGTTATGGGTCTGAGACAGCTTTAAAAAAAAACATGAAAGAAATGCTGATGCAGGGGATAGATTAAGGTGAGACCAGGTGAGACTAGGTGAGACCAGGCTGGACTAGGTGGAACCAGTTGAGTCTTGGTGAGACTTGGCAGGACTAGGTGAGACTGGGTAGGACCAGATGGGACTAGGTGAGACCAGGCAGCACTACATGAAACCAGTTGAGACTTGGTGGGACTAGGTGAGACGGTAGGACCAGGTGGGACTAGGTGAGACCAGGTGGGACTATGTGGAACCAGTTGAGACTTGGTGGGACTAGGTGGGACTAGGTGAGACCAGGTGGGACTATGTGGAACCAGTTGAGTCTTGGTAGGACTTGGCGGGGCTAAGTGAGACTGGGTGGGACCAGGTGGAACCATTAGCTAATTCTTCTGTCAATGTCATACCATTCATTGTGTGGGGGTTCAAACATATACAATGCAGTTCTGAGACCAGTCTAACCAGATGTCTTCAGATGAAGATCTGGGACGCTACAAATTTAGGAGTTGTATCGCTGACCTTTTTTCAGCTGATTGAAGTCTTAAACCAAAATACTGGACCAGGTCCAGGTTGACTTTAATGTAGCTTTTTTTTGTGCTTTGTTAGATGTCAGAACACCTAGTGATGGGTTTAGTATCACTTCAGGCACCACATTATAATGGTACTGAAACCTGCAATCAGGATGACCTGGAACACCACCCTTTCAGACTGACCTCCAGACTAACCCAAACATTCACCCCAGTCACAATTTAATAAAACCTCTTGTCTCCAACATCAGACAGGCATGGTGATTTATTTACATAATTTGCCTTTTATGACTCACATGCACTTGGACACACAAACACGCACACATACGCAGCTCTTAGTCACGTCCGACATCTCTATTTTCCCATGATGCTATTTGGAGTGAAAACAACCGGCTGTGAAAAGATCAGCGGGCCTATCGGCATATTGATAGCTGTAAAAATGGTAAGGAATTGCCATGATGTAGGAGACACTTTTCAAAGCCTTAGCGAGCGTCAAATGAGATCCTCAGTGTGTCCACAGTGTCAGTCCACAGTCTGTTCCCTATGTAGTGCACCATGTATCCCCAGAAGGAATGTTCTGCTCTGTATAGGTGATATGGACATTGAGATCTAGCTACAGGAAGAGCTGCTGCTTGACTGGCAACACTTTAGAATTACCCAAATAAAACAATTGGCCATGCTTCCTTATTTAAACTGTGGGAAACAGAAGCAATATTTTTACCGTGACTAGGCCCTGCTCTTTGCCATGTCTGTCATGTGGTAGTGCAGAGAATAGTCCGTAACTTGGGTGGCTGGGTTTATTCACTATCTTTAGTGCCTTGCTCTGATACTGCTTGTGCTGGAGGTATAGGATGACGGGAGCTGGTCCCTGGTGAAAGACGTGTCTGTTTGCACTTTGTTCTGGAACACCTTATGATCGGTTGTGGGCAGTTGCCATACCAAGCAGCGATGCAGCCTGTCAGGATGCCGTTTGTTGGTGTTGCTGTCAAAATTTATGAGGATCTGAGGAGCCATGAAAAATATGTTTAAATCCCCTAAGGGAGGAAAGAGGTGCTGAGGTGCTTTCTTCGCAATTGTCCGGTTATGTGGACTGTGTTTTTTGTTGATGTTGACAGAGAAGACCTTGTAGCTATTCTAATCCCACTCACACTGCAATTCTACTAGAGTGGATAATGAGGCCATGTTGGATGACCTCGGCGCGATTACTGATCTCAGAACACCAGCTTTCTCTGATGCTCCAATATGCTGATTTGGCCGCAGATGAGGAAGCCTTTGGTCTTCATCAGTGAGCTCCTGGACAGTCTGTGGCGCTACTTGGCGGCTTCGGATGCACTGATACACAACATCCCAGAAGTTCTCAGTTACATTCATGTCTGGGGAACGTTAGGGCCAGTCAATGGCATTAATGCCTTTGTCATCCAGGAACTGCCTACACACTCTGGCCACATGAGGCCAGGCATTGTCCTGCACCAGGAGGAACCCAGTGCCCACTGCACTGCACCAGCGTAAGGTCTGACGATGGGTCTGAGGATTTCATCCCGATACCTAACAGCTGTCAGGATACAGTTGGCTAGCATGTGGAGGTCTGTGTGACCCTCCAAGGAAATTCCTCCCCAGACCATCACTGACCCACCACCAAATCGGTCATGTTGGATGATGTTGCAGGCAGCATAACGTTCACCACGGCGTCTCCAGACTCTTTCACGTCTGTCACGGGTTCAGTGTGTATCTGCTCTCATCTGTGGAGAGAATGGGGCACCATTGGCGGATCTGCCAATTCTGGTGTTCTCTGGCGAATACCAATCAAGCTGCACAGTGCTGGGCTGTAAGCACAGGTCCCACTAGAGGACGTCGGGCCCTCATGCCACCCTCATGGAGTCTGTTTCTGATAGTTTGGTCAGAAACATGCACAGACATGCACAGGGATATCCAACTGGGCAGACTGATATCCCTGAAGTTTAATTGACTTGGTGTTATACTGTGATGATTACATGTTCCCTTAATTCTTTTAAGCAGCGTACAAATGCAAAATTATATACATATGCCTATATTGGCAAACCTCTTTCCTGCATTTTTTTGATTAACCTGTCAGTAGTACAGTGTTTCCCAATCCTGGTCCTGATGACACCCAAGGGGAGCACATTTTTGTTTTTGTGCTCGGGTTAGGTCCAGGCTGTGCTAGGTTCGGGTAAAAGGTCACCTTGGTGTTGCTGATGTTCGGTGGTTATACAATGTGTTAATGTTTTTCTGCCATGACTGTGGTCATCCCTGCAGGTCTGGTGGTATGACACTGCAGTTTGTTGAGTGTGTGAATTACAGGGCTGCGTCAACCTGGTGTAGAGCTGTGGGTTGTTGTCTGAGGTGTTTCAGCCTTTATTTGTGTCTGACGCTGTGTGCATGAGGTTACTCATTATCATTTGCTAACTGGAAATGTTACTCTTTGCTTGGACTTTGTATACGCCTGGCTTAGACGGTAGTTATGTTTTCATGAAGGGTAGGTTCTCTCAGATTGGAGTGTGTGACTGCTAACTGGGATTCAGTTCTGGATTTCTGGACATTTTGGTTATGCTGCGAGAGTGCACTGCAAAGACTCTTAATATTATCATTGGCTCGGGACTCCTAACACGTTCACTCAAATAAAAAACCCTTGTAGGAGAGTTGTTCAGTCTGAAAACACAATGGCACACAAGTCGATTACCAACTAACACTGCAATTTCACAATTCCATGAGCCTGGTCTTCAGAGTGCTCAAATCTCACCTATACCTTGTTTTCTGTTATTCTCAGTCTCAGAAATTTGGCTCTTATGAACGTAGATTTTTCAAAATAGCATATATGTATTAATAGACATTGAACTTAGTCTCTTTCTCCCAAAGCAGAACCGTTACAAAACAGTTAATACCAGATAGTGTTTTGTACAATATAAGGCAGTAAAAGATAGACCAACAATGGGAAGTGAATCATGTGGGCTTTCAATATCCTAAGACAGTAACTAATGAACAGAGTTCTCCCCTCTTCCAGTTTTTGTGCTCTCCCCTCTTCCAGTCTTTGTGCTCTCCCTGCGCTTCCTGTCTTTGTAGTCTCCTCTGTTCCAGTCATTGTATTTTCCTCTGTTCCAGTCTTTGTACTTTTCTCTGTTCCAGTCTTTGTACTTTCCTCTGTTCCAGTCTTTGTACTTTCCTCTGTTCCAGTCTTTGTACT
>JACXGI010000236.1:0-24083 GCA_016801175.1 Esox masquinongy | reverse complement strand
CACTACTATTATTACTACTAATAAAAATCAAAAAACTATAAAAAACTATTACTGGTAACCCTTTATCTCATATACAGAAAAGACTGAGAAACTCAACATGGGCGCTCGAGAACAGTCTTGAGTACTGCAATAATGCTTTAGATAATTTGCAAGTGAAAACCTACAGTCCTTGGAGGTCCAGCAAAGTGCTGGGTGGGTGGCTATCGGACAGGACTGACTTGCTTTGTCATGCTCTAGCAACTGCCTATGATTGGTTGGGCCACTTGCAAGCCCAATCGCGGTTGTTGGCCGGGGAATGCATCCACCTTGAGTGCTCGTGAACCCAACACCTCCAACCACCAGTGTGGAAAGAAGCAGAATGGCTTTGCGAGATGTGAATTGGAAAGACTCTCAATGCTTGACTCTCCTTCACCTTTTACTCTCCTTCAACTGCTGTGTAGTTTTTGTTATAGATAAAGGCCATAATTGCAAATCGGACATCACAAATTAGAATATAAAAATATTAAGTGATATCACTTTACATTACTGCCTGCATAGCCGAGCAGGTTTGGTGATTTCACACTGCTGGGTCAGGAATATTGGGCAGTTTCTATTTCAGCCTGCTGCGTTCCTGTTACCATAGAAACGGAAATGCCAAGCATGGTGGTGCCTTGTTCCCTAAGACCTCTTGTTCTGTGTAAAAAAAAAAAAAATGTTTAATGTGTTGCTCTCAATAAAGAGATATGTTATAGCAGCATTAACAACAAACACAACCCAAAATGGAAATAAAAATAAAAACAAACATTTGACCATGCTGCCACAGTAAATAAAGATACAGTGTGTAATTTTCTGCTCTGTTTTGGGAAACACTGGGTGCCGATGGAGGTTTGAGACAGAGGTACTAAATGGCTCCTGTAGTAGTTAAACCGATGCATCCTAACCCTCCCCCCCACATCTCACTTTTGTATAATTCTCAAAATACAAAAGTGAGATGTAGCCTAACTTGTCATTGGGACATTGGATGTATTCTCTATCTAATATTGCACGTCAGTATGTGGTTTCATATGTGGTTTTATTAACCGCAGCCTGCCCCCTTAAAAAGTGGAAACTCGCTAAATCTGGCAGCAAAGATGCCTAATTGGCAAGACTAAATATAGCTGCCTATGCATTGGGAGAACCTTAGATGTCCTTCGCCGTCACGTAAGATGGTAGGTTCCATGTTCTCGCTGGGAGAAAGGCCTGACTAGTATTGTTTGTGGTTTGTGTCATTCATAGATTGCCCATAGTCACATTTCCTGTGACACTCAGCCTTTTTACAACTGCACTACGCAAAGATGTTACGCGTCGAGTGGCGGTTGTTTGGTGTTGGTGATTTGATGGTCAGAGGAAGGGGCCAAGGACAATGTACACTGTCGGTCATAGTTCACTGGGCTGACACTTTTCACTGAAAAATGCTGTTCAAGTTGTATGTGCCATTGACATAAAGCACCACCCAGTGACTGGTGACAAACACTTGATTCATTTCATCACAGTCTGTATGGGATTGCACGAGGCATCGTAGGCTGCTGAACAGAAATGTCTCAAAGGGATAGTAAATAGCTGTATAAGATCTTTAGAGGATGCAAGTTTGACAGTCACATACCGTAAGTGGTTGTCACATACTCATAAAGCATTTTTCCGTTTCTAGCTAAAAGAGCGGCTTAGTTTTAATTATGTTTTAATTATGAAACAAGGCACAGGCCTTTTCATCAACAACATCATCCGTAGCGTATTGTCAAAAACGGGACAAACCTTTGAGCTAAAGCTTGGGGGTACATTAACTTCATCTATTTCTTCCTGTGTAATGTACGGTAGAATATAAAGTTGTATAATAGATACAGTAACTTTCAACTCAATGCGCTTGTGTAACAATGAACAGGAGTTGCGGGGAAGGTTAGGGGAACTTTTCTCTGAAGCAGATGTTGTGTCAGGTTTGACCGTCAGCTTACAAGGTTGTGCTGAGTTCTCGCCTGCTGTTCCACTCTGATGTCCGGCCAAGACCTGGCTTTACTGATATAGTCATTCACGTCAACATTAGCATTGCTAATACTGCACCACTGGGAAAAAAAACATAATAATGAGAATAATCGTTTAATGAAACTAATTAAACTAATTGATACATAATTTCTAAGTGTCAGAACCCAGATCAAATTGTTGTAAGGTAATTTTTAGGATAGTTGGGAAGGAAAAACTGTACTGTATTGTAAACAAGTCGTGTAACCAAAAAAGCACTGTTGTTTTGAAATATGTTGTCTGACTCTCTTGAGACAAGCCAGACAGAGACAGATACAAAATGTACAACACCCCAATGTGCGACTGCACTGAGCAACAACCAGCTGCCTTTTTAAACTCGTAAATTTACATAATTTAGCATACGCTCTTTTGCAGAGTGGCTCATAGCAGAAACAGTTTATTTTTTACGGCACCTTTGTCACTTCAGGAGTTCCACTAAAGGGCCAGTTTCATTGAAGGGTCTGTTCAAAACAGCATTATGGTGTCAAAAGACAATATTTTTCGACATGAAAACTGATGTACGGCTTGCAGTTAAATATATGTGACATTTTTCATTATAACTTGGAAGTACTTTCGGCGTATTTTATGCAAACACTTTTTTGTGCTGTCAAATTGTCAGCTATGCTATTAACTGTACATGGCTTCAGATGAAATGTTAGTCTGAACCATGTTGCTCAAAAACAGTTCTTTGCCTAGCTTTTTATGTTTTCAATGACCGTGGGTTAAATAGTGTACATAGACGTGTCCACATACAGCAGATTTATTACACGGTCACGGGCAAATATATGTTTCGTTAACATGTTAATGTTCTAGTCATCGATTTAGAAGGTAGGCAATGTCAGTAATTACCCTTGGCTAGTAAAATATGCCAGCTTTTGGCTGGTCTTATATATCGCTCCCAGCGCTGCCTGAATTCAACACTTGAATTCCATTTTTAAGGACACACTTTGCACTACTTCCATCTGAGCCCAAATGTGCTGATATAAAACAAGTACATGATCAATCCAGTGTGAAACTGGAGAGTGCTGTTCTTAAAACATGCCAAATATAGGTCCCCTACACAATGTAATTACTTTTAAGCATGAGTGGGTTTGCATTTCTGTTTTTGTGACATTCGATGTGTTACGTTACGTATAATTCCAGCCTATTTTTTTTTTTACTTGTAAGTAAGCATTTTACTGTTGTTCAACATCTGCTTTTAATAAAACACATCACAAATAACATTTTATGTATGTTATTTTTAGATTTATAGCTGTGCGTCAAGGCAGGCTAATGACCTGTACTGAAATGTAGTGTGAATGGAAGTTTCATCATCTCCCTTTTGGCCTAATTATTCTCTTAGCTCAAAAAAGTAGCATTTCAACTGTAATTAATTCAAAACTGAATTACTTACAGACATGCAACATCTCCAGAGCAATAAGCTCAAATTCACATTCAATTCTTTAGTCAAACAAAATGAATTGTTGATGGAACATTTTTCTGATGTGGTTGTGTAGTCTACTGTTCTGAACCGGAGAAATGACTCTTTAATTTAAATAGCTAATTACAGAAGCAAAGAAGATCAAAAGGAGTGGAGAATAAACACTGTTTCAAATTGCTGTTGCAAGGAAACAAGGCCACCAGGAAATCATACAATAGAAAACACACAATTACATGCACATCAGTTTATTTAAGGAAAAACATCAGTTTATTTCTGAGCCTTTCCTTTTTTAAACATAAAGGAATAACTTGGAAAGACATTGAAAATGGCTGTTAGAGAAAAGCACTTGGAATCACACTTTGGATGGTCTGGCACAGATTCATTGGTCTTCGTTTTACACCAGTGGTCTGGGCTGAGCAAAACACAAATATTTTAGTCAGTTCAATTGAGCTATTCCGGCGTAGCTATTCCCGTTTTGTGGACATAGTCAATGGACATCTGTCCTTTTAGCAAGATTTGGTCATGCTGCATCTTCCATTTTAACATTAACATTTTTCTCAACTACGTATTCATAAATCCCACGTGACGTCACAATGCATTGTGCCGCCATCTTTAGGACCATTATTTCTATGGCATAACACATGCAGAAATGACACAAATCTTAAATGATAAATCTGTAAAAAATTTAAATAAGGTTGACATTCTTGGATAAGCAAGTCATAGGCTAGCTGATACATTTACAGCTAGTTAAGGAGTTTGGTGCACCTGGGTTCAGTATTTAGTAAGGATGACAATGTCACGAAAGCTAGTATGATTTGCTAAGCTTACTAATGTTAGCTAGGCCAACAACTCCTACAAAAGGGATGGTGCTAACAGTGCAGCACATTGAAAGTTAAAAAGATTACATCAGTTAGCTTGCCACTATTGATAAGTTAGTAGTTGCTGGCTAAATGTATTGTGAATTGTCATGATGCCAGCTGCCTGTTGACACTGCAACACTTACTGTAACTTAATTTGGTACAGTACCGTAAACCCCTGTGTCCATTCGGTGGTCGCCATGAATAGCAGAAGCTGTTATCCTGAATGTCTTAGTCTGGGCATTTAACAAAAATAGGTAAGACTACCACTTACGATAGTAATTTAAAGTAAAACTTAAAAACGTAGGGACAGTGCTACAAGTGATAAAATGTTCTAAGAAGATATATACAAAAAATAATATCAGGCGGCCTAATTTGTTTAAAAAATATTCGATTAATAGTCTTTGTGATTAATTCCAAATTCAGTGAATTTAGATTTTTAGTGTTAACCCATAGAAAATAATGTTCCTATCAGGCTTACGTTTGATCACAATTTTTGTGCAGACGGTATTCCGACAAAGGTAAAAGACTATTTGATATTGCTGAGGTAAGATGTTCGCAGTTTAGCTCTTTGGAGTTGAGTTACATGTAGTTTAGCTTGGGGTAGTTGGGCTGTGTTTAATTGAGCTGGGTTTAGTTGAGTTGTGTGTACAGTAGTAGAGCTGTGTGTCTAAGCTGTGTAAGCTGTCTGTAGTTGAGCTTATGTGGTTTTATGGGTCCAATAATACTTCCCAAAAAGCAAAGTAATTTTTCATTCTGGACAGGCTGTAGAAAACACTCAATATGGATTCTTGATGAATTAAAATAAATCTAAATCTGGTTATTTCCCTCTTCAGATAGCTTATGTCTTTTCATTCACTCTAAGTCCTAAAACATCTATATGTTTCTTTCTTGCCCTCTTGGACACAAATTGCTCTGCCGAATCTGTCATCTGCCACCAATGTCATATTTTTGATAAATTGGTCTACCGAGTGCCAAGAGTTCCCATTCAAGCAGCAAACCTTCTACGCATGGAGACTAGGGAATACTAAGCTCAGATAAAATGCTGTGACACAGTAATTGGGGCAATGTCTCAGGAAGGTGTGACAAAGGTGCATGCCAGGGTTAGTAAATAAATACACTCAAACTTAATGTACATATTGTCAGATTTGACAAACACGAGACATTTTATGAAAAATCAAGAGTTTCTGCAAAACTGGACCATATGTGTTTCTACAAGACAATGTTAATGTCCCATGCTGAATCAGCTAGGAACTGCTAACTGGCTAAGTATCAATGAAGGGTTCATCCAATCTGTCCCGAAATTAATATATGCGGTTTGTCACATTATGTTTTGTTGCTTGGCCTTGTGTCATGGCCAAGGTGTACATTTGAGCAAAGTGTTAATTTCAAGTATCACCCAACCCCTCCAAATAGCTAAAACTGCCTTGCTTGGTGACAGAATGATGAATGTTTTTCACCTTGCCGGCTGGGCTCTTTCAGATGTCTAACTGCCAGGCCGCCTATCATCCATAAAAGTCACATAGACAGCCTGAATGAACATTGACAGGCGGGTTGTTATGTCGCTATGTTGCCAACCTATTCATAATGTAAATGCCAATTAGTAAGAATTGGATTCTGTGGTAAGTGCTCATATAATCCCTCCTGCTGAGCCCCAAACAGACAGCCTCAAAACACATGGACATTTCATTACATTTACTTTGCCTTGAAGGATCGGCAGCAAGCAGACCCAAGTGATTTTTTGGTACTTAAAAATATATTTGTTTTGTATAAATTATAGTGCCAGTCCATAAAAATACAAAGTCTTTACGATTAACAAAACTGTAAAGCAATTACATAAAATAATTGAAACGATTGTTTTTGCGCAATTTACAAGGGACTGTTTAAAGGGGCCATATGTAAAGTGTCGGCATTGTAATTTGTTAACAAGTCCGTAGACATGTTTCCTGAATTTTGCAGACGACACAATGACAGTGGGTTGAGTTTTCAGCAACGAGACAGCCTTCTCACATCCCCGATTACGTCACTGCTGGGTGTGCCCACTTGTACACAGCCAGCACACACATAGACATATGGAACCATGCAAAAGTCCTAGGCGCCTGAAAGTCAAACTAAAGCCACTATAAATATATACCGATCAGCCATAACACTATGATCACCTGCCTAATATTGTGTAGGTCCCCCTTTTGCCACCAAAACAGCCCTGACCCGTCGAGGCATGGACTCCACTAGACCTCTGAAGGTGTGCTGTGGTAACTGGCACCAAGATGTTAGCTGCAGATCCTTTAAGTCCTGTGAGTTGCGAGGTGGGGCCTCCATGGATCGGACCTATTTGTCCAGCACATCCCACAGATGCTCGATTGGATTGAAATCTGGGGAATTTGGAGGCCAAGTCAACACCTTGAACTCGTTGCTGTGTTCCTCAAACCATTCCTGAACCATTTTTGCTTTGTGGCAGGGCGCATTATCCTGCTGAAAGAGGCCGATGCCATCAGGGAATACCGTTGCCATGAAAGGGTGCACAAGGTCTGCAACAATGTTCAGGCAGGTGGTACGTGTCAAAGTAACATCCACATGAATGAGAACCCAAGGTTTCCCAGCAGAACATTGCCCAAAGCATCACACTGCCTCTGCCGGCTTGCCTTCTTCCCATAGTGCATTCTGGTGCCATGTGTTCTCCAGGTAAGCAACGCACACACACCCAGCCATCCACGTGATGTAAAAGAAAACTTGATTGATCACACCAGGCCAACTTCCATTGCTCCGTGGTCCAGTTCTGATGCTCACATGCCCATTGTAGGAGCTTGCAGCTCCGGAAAAAATTAGGAGACCACTTTTTCTTTCCTTTCCAAAAAAGTTGAAAAGGAAGGTTTTGAATAAGGAACAGAAGCATTCAATTTGCAGTGGTCTCTTAATTTTAACCCTTCTGTTCCTCACTCAAAACCTTCCTTTTTGACTGTTTTGGACCAATAAACACTAAAAATGTTTTTGTTTGGTTCCGTTAAGCCAAGTCCAAGGTCCCTTCTGTATCCTTGAGGGAGATCACCTCACATGTTCTCTGAAATGTCTCTTCACAAAAGCTCCATCTTTACCATTTAAAAATTTAATTTAGAAGTAGCCCATAATAAAAGCCCATTAGCAGTCGAACTCTATCAGTTAATTTCCTTCCCTTCCACTGCAGACAAACACCCTCAGGACATATACTGTATGTATAATTGGTTCAAGACCAATGCATAATTTGTTCGGTGCTAACTGCGGACATGGATCCAGCCAATGGACACTCAAAGTAGATGGCAATCTGGATGACATTTGAGTGTCTGCAGGAAATGAATAGTGTTAGCACACTTCTGAAGTTTAGCTGGTTTAAAAGTCCCCTTGGCACTGACCTTGACCATGTTTACCATTTGAACATTTTGAGGCTAATGAGGGGGTCATCCCTGCTGTAATGTACTGTACAGACAGCTGAGATACAAGGTGTTCCTTATTACTCACACCCCAAAGGTAATCATCAGAGCCCATTTCCCTCAGTGACTGCTGCAGCTCAATTCACTATAGCTGTTCAGAAATATCTCTGTCGAGTCTGTGTTATCGCATACCGTCTTGGCAGATGTATGTAAGATGCCGCTCGGTGTTCTAATTGTCCAGTGTGAGTCGAACCTCTACTCTTTACTGTGCACAGATGCACAGATCGAGGTCCACTGGCTGAAAAAGGAATGGAAACCTGACCAGTACAACTCTGGCCAGTCTTTCAAGTCATCTGGATAGTAGGGCCTGGAAATTGTTTTGAGGAAATGAGGAAAAGGACAGGTGGATATATATGTCTATGTCTTTGTGATAATGTAATTGATATCAGTGGTTTTTATTACTGCCAATGAGAATGCCAGCTGTGCTTTTTGCTTTTACACAATGTGTAA
Organism: Esox masquinongy; assembly: GCA_016801175.1. Classification (NCBI taxonomy): domain Eukaryota; kingdom Metazoa; phylum Chordata; class Actinopteri; order Esociformes; family Esocidae; genus Esox; species Esox masquinongy. The sequence continues at coordinate 15,861 of JACXGI010000236.1, read as the reverse complement.
AAGCCTGTTATTTTTTTTGTTAAACGTAGAGATAAAAAATACGGTAATAACAGAGGGGCAATTTTCTGAAAGTTAAGTTAGGCCTTTTTAATCCCTCAGAATACAGGCTATAACCGGTTAGTGTGAGAAACCTACATTTTCTCTGATATCTTTTTGCCGGACTGCGTAAGCGGAGCTGGCTAAGAAGAGCGAATGTCTTACTGACTGACTGACTGACTACCCCTTGTTAAATAGCGTAGTGGTTAGAGAAGCGGACTTGTGAACTGTAGGTCCCGAGTTTGTATCTCCTCGCAGGCGAAACGAAGTACGCATTGTGAATTATTCGTATTGACGAAAACTTCGCTGGCTAAAACCGAAACCTGAAATTGTATACGGTTATATTGCGACTGTTTCTGGCATGGAAAAGTTCATCTTCAGTCTCGCTAGCAATTGCTCAATTCTTATGAATATTCCTAAGAAGTTAGTAGATACCAGTAAGCCTATTACTGACTAATAAGCTGTTCAAGCGGCCAGTGGCAAAAGCTCATAGACGCTATTTCTGTTGGAGGTAAACTTAAGAAACGTTAGTCAGTTTAACACAATGCTCAATAGTGTTTAGTGACTGGTGAAATGCGTAATGCCGTGGCGTTATGGTTAAAGACAGTGCCTCTCACATGGAAGGCTCAAGTTCAAATCTGTTGTGAACAACGACATTTATTTATTTTATTTCTACGATTCTCTCATCGTTTCACTTGATGAAAAAGTTAGTTATCGTCACCTTTCTTTATAGTTATTGTATCAATGTCATTCACGAATGAAAGAACAAAGTACGTTGTTATGCCATTAAAGAAAAAAATAAGTTCTTATGCCCTGAAATGAAATAGCTTTGGCAGACTCGCTAGCAATTGCTCAATTCCTATGACTATTCCAGTAAGTTAGTGGATACTGGTAAAGCCTATTACTGGATAATAAGTTGTTAAAAAAGCCAGTGGCAAACGAGGATTTGTTCAGGATAGAGGCTATACTAACACGCGTTGGAGGTAGAGCTCTGTGCTGTAGTGGTTAGCAACACAACCTTTCACGTGAGATTCGAACCCGGGCGACCCGGGTTCGAATCTCAAGAGGGCAATACTTTCTATTGCGGTCCGGCTGAACTAGGCTTGCCTGGTTTCTTGTTTAGGTGGTGGACTGAAGCAGCAAGTAGGCTGTAAGACAAAGAGGGGACAGGGCTCTGAACAGGTCAAAGGTGGTGACCCAGTGGCAGATAGATTAGGCCAAAATGTTTTGGCCGGAACAGCCAAGCTTGTCAATAACAGCTCCATCTAGGGCTACATGATGACTTCCAAATAGCACCCTATTCTCTACATACTAGACATTAGATGTATTGGACTATTTCTGAGCCCTGATGAAAACTAGTGCACTGCATTCCGAATGGTGTGCCGTTTGAGACTCGGATATTGTCAGAAGAAACCCCCTTCCTCTCCTCCACCTGCCTGCGCGGATTCAGAAGAATCTGAATTTTTCCTAGTTACCCCTCCCCCTTCCTGCATAAGGAAGGAAGGAGGTGTCTTGGCCATGTAGGAAGGAGGTGTCTTGAAACCCAAGTCCCTCATTGGCAGATACAGGAATGGCAGTTGGATTTATGTGCCATTACCAACCTTCATCTGACTCATCCTTCGATCTCTCACCCTTATATGTTGCAGAGCTGTATGAGATGTCTTTCACGGGTTCTGTAGTGCAGTATATCCTTTTGTTACGGGGAACACTTGATTGACTTTGTGAATTGATTGTCTTTATACTTCTAGATTGTCAAAGGAATTATGTTGAGATTATGTCCCACCTTCTTAGAGATGTAAACAATGAAACTTACATCTTCTTAGAGATGTAAACAATGAACCCCCCCCCCCCAAAAAAAAATTCCATTATGTACTTCAATTTCTCTAGCACTGACTTTGCCAACTAATGGCTTAAATGAAGGAAAGTGTACTTATTATGATTGTCAGATGTTGGTTTTCCAAGACAACGTCCAAGTCGCTCCGGATAAGAGCTTCTGCTTCAGGAAATGCAATAAGAAACTTGAAAAGTCTCACTCTATTACTCCTTGTCATTCATCAGAAAAAGACGTTACAGGGAATCTCTTTTTTTTGTGTGTGTGAACTTAACATTTCTTGCGACTCAGAGTCATTAAATCAGTGCAGCCGTGGGCCTACTTTGATACCTGTGTCAGTTTGTGATACCTGCGTCAGTTTGTGATACCTGCGTCAGTTTGTGATACCTGCGTCAGTGGCTGACCTCAGCTCTCCTATAGGCCTACTGACGGTGAGTCAGAGCTCCTTGCTGTTCAGTCGTGTGTCTTACGTCAGCCCGGCTACAACTGGTATGGTCTTCATGAGGGAATGTTTCTTTGCCGTCTGAAGTGTGCCTTCTTGTTTGTGGATTTTTGTTGAGGTTAGGATGCTGCTACGCTTCATTCTAAGGTGTACTGCTGAACCAGGTATTTTACCTATTGTTTTAATACATTTTGATTCCCTCAGGACTTTTAAACATAACCAGTGTACTGTAACATCAGTATTTTTTCTATTTACCCGATGCCGGAAATAGCAGGAATTATTGGACCAATTCTTGCCACATGATTTCCTAGTAAATACCTGCAGTGATGGGCCGGTAAAAGAGAGCCTCTTTTTTCAGAAGAACACATCCACTGGATAGTCCAAGAGGAGCCCTGCCTTTCCTCCAGAGCTCCCTTCATGGCGAACAACAGAAGTGTCTCTCCAGCATCTGTTTGCTGATGCCGTCAGTCTCCCCAAGGCCACACGAGTGGACGTTCAGCGCCCCGTTTACTCACGGCTCAACTCAGTAACCCACAGGCCTGACATTACAGTCCAGCCCTGCAGCTAGATCAGTGGACGTTCAGCGCCCCGTTTACACACAACTCTACTCAATAATGCACAGGCCTGACATTACAGTCCAAATACCGTTGCGGTATTCAATGCGGTATTCGATGCGGTATTCGATGCGGTATGTGATGACAGCCGGTGAACCTGGTAGACATGCCACTACACTTCCTTGTGCATACTCATGCCCCCCCCCCACAGCTTAAGGCAGAGTAGTCTGTGTGCTAAATGAATAGGCACTTAGTTAGGCCACTAGATTCTGCTCCTGGCTGATTATTAAAGAAGTGGATAGTCTGGGGGCAAGAACGTAATTATTACAATGGAAATAATCAGTACACTGCAAATAGACAAAACTTGATTAGATTGAAATTATACACATACAGCAGGGGTATTCAACTCTGGTCCGCCAAGACAGTTCCACTCCATGTTTTCAATGCAGCCCCCTAATCAGGGAATCATTTAGATCTGGGACACCTGATGGGTACAATTAATGATGAGGTAGAACAGACTCTGGATCATGTAAGGCAAGAGTTGTACACCCCTGACATACTGTATGTCTTTTTTCTGTGTTTGAAACAGGTTTCCTAAAATAATTGTTGCCAAATTCCTACAGTTTCAACCATCTTTTTTGATCCAAAACATCAAAAGGTTGCACGCAGAGGACTTAGGTAACAATGGAGTCAGCTTTTAGGTAGTGGCAAATCAGGTAATCAATAATGGATGTGGAGATCAGCATTATGGGGGAATTTAGGGCATATTTATGGTCTAACACGAGATCTCGTGGCTATAATCTAGTGGCTATGGCTGTCAGTGTTTGCAGTAGGATGATAATGCGTACATACAATATACAGTTTTATGAAATTAGTCATGACTTAATAAGCGTTACATTTGTGGTGATTGTACTCATAAGTTTGCATACCCTGGCGGAAATTGTGAAATTTTGACATTGATTTTGAAAAAATGAGAGTGATCATGCAAAAAACTTTTATTTAAGGATAGTGATCATATGATGTCATTTATTATCACATAGCTGTTTGGCTCTTTTGATCATAATGCGTACATACAATATACAGTTATATGAAATCCGCCATGACCCCTTAATAAGCGTTACATTACCATTCATAACTGCAATGTCAGAACTTGGTTCCTGGCGAAAACTGGAGGGTGAGTGAGCTCAGTTGCCATGGCGATGATAACCAATGGAATGCGGTGTGTTGTTGGGATGGAGGACTCCCGCAGGACAAAGCCACGGGAGTCCTTTCTCTGGTCCCGTTTTGCCGACCCCCCCATCCTGACCATCCACCAGACGCTGTGTCCTGCCTGTAGACTTTTCCAAGATAGCACGCCCATCACAGTGGGCCACAGCCGTGTTGGATTTTTAGTTCAGATGTGTTGCAGTTGAACAAGGAGTAGTGAGGACTTTTACTTCGCCAGGGCAGCCTTGAGGAGGACCAAGATAACAGCCAAACAGGACGTCGATGATGAGATCGTGACACTCAAACAGAGATCAGATGTCTGAACATGACTACGTCAGTGACATGGCGAGTGATTTTACTCTGGATGCTATTTCATCCTGTTGTTTGTGTAAACTGTTTACAAGGCATAGACTAGGCCACAGTGTTTGGTTTCTGTGGTGCTGTCACTTTCTGTAGCCATTTGTCTTGGTTCACTTTACTCATTGTAATGAAATACATTGTTTGACATTTCTGCCACCAGATAGGCTTTCAGGATAACATTATACTGTATTTATTTGTTGTGGTACGGTATGATTTGAAAAGCAATACTGATTTAAAAATGGCCTAATACTTACACTTAAGAAAAAACATTGGCTTTTTATTAAAAAATATTTCTAGCTAATTTTGACATTACCCTCTTATTACCAATCATCGTTACTGTATTACATTCACACTTAAGTGATTACAGTAACTTTTCACTCACACTCTCTTGTGATTACATCAAAATTAGCATTAACCTTCACCAAATTCCCAGGTTTTCAAGAGACCCCGATTGGATAGCATAAAAAATAATATGACCAAGATTTCTGGACATTAGTGAGATTCAGGAATGCAATATGCATTTTTCAATTTCATATGCAATCTTTAGCAGTCAATACTTAGTGGGCTTCAAACAGATGTTTCAAGCGTAGTCGTGAAAACCTGTTGTTTCTAGGAATTACATGGAAATATTCCAAGATCCATGTCTGCAGTATGTCCTTAGATGGTAATAGATTTCCATGGTCTTTTCAGTTTGTTTGCTGTTCTAGTGTAACAGAATTAGCTGGCATGACATTTTCTTTCATCCAAAGGAAATAGATTATTAGTCCCCATCTTGATTGTATTTGAGCTGCAGTAGAGGAGTTACAGGAAGGCCGGGGTGATTCTGTGTTGCCAGCTGATTTGCATGCTGTGCAGTGTGTAATTTCTTTACCGCTAACTTTGAGTGTTGATATGGAACCAAACGCCTGATGGGCCCCGTGGGTGAGATGGGGCACACAACCTGATAATGATTTTAATTTTCTGGTTGTTAATATTGGTTTTCTGCCTGAGACTATGTCAGATGACCGAATTCTAGTTTGTTTTGTGTAGTCAGTCAGGGAACAGCAGATGTTTTTCTCATGTATGTAGCAGCCACTAAAACAATTTAATGAAAAACAAAGATGACTTCATAGAACAATTTGATAGATGACTTAATAGAACAAATGCCGCATTATCTTGCACTGTGGTCAGGTGATTCAGCATTACACACGTAATCACCAAACACTTTCACATGTAGCCTACTGTATGTCATCACAGTAGCTTGATTCACACTGGGAAAATGCCTATGAGTGCTTATAATTACTAGAAGGCACATCGCCAATAACTTCCCAGAGACCAGCTAAAAGTTTTTGCCTTCCTCTCCGCCTCATCCAGCCATTTAGCCCACAACACCCACCCATACACACTGTTTTCTGTGGCATGGGTGGTGTTGCGATTAGCGCTGCAGCCTCTTACATAAATGTGCACTGATGTTGGCACAAGTCTGAATCCAGCCTACTTTCCGGTGACACACTCTCCCTCTATCCTTCCTACGTTGTCGTCAGGATGGAGAAATCCACTTCTGCAATGCTGTCGTTCCCTTAAAAAAAAAAAGAAAATCCTTGTTTACCCAGACGAGTGATTAAACGAACTGAGCTACTATGTAAGCGAGTGCTATTTCCTCTAATGACCACGCTGCCTGCCACGGACGACACTGATTGTTTACACCTTCACTTGGCCCCGGGCTTACTGGCCCCCCAGGGCAGTCAGGTGACAAATTACAGCCACTGGCAGCTAAAACTCTCCAACTGCGTCCAAAACCGAATCCTTGGCAAAGCCCTGTTCAAACGTAGTGCATCAAGAGGGCAATAGAGCTCTGTTTGGGAGGCGGCTGAAGACTTGATCACATTGGTTCACTGCTGCTAATCAATTCCCACCCGGCAAACCAAGGACGGGTGCACGTTCATTTCACTCATTCCATTACATTTATATTCATGTCATTTAGCAGACACTCTTGCCCAAGGCGACTGACAATGAAGACATTTCTGTACTGATTCCATTTATTCAAGCTCAGAAGTCCCACTCAAAAGACAAAGTAAAGCTGGGAGCACTGCTTTAGTGTTCAGTGTCATTGGATTTTTAAGTTACATGACATTGCAGAAATGCAATAAGACTATGTTTGCACGTTTGCCGTTGAATTACGCTTCCTTTTTATTTCCAGTGACTCAGAAGGCAATCCTAACCGTGTGGTAATGGGAAATTACCACATTAACAATTCCTTGTTCATAACACGTCTTAATGTCATTGTATAAACAGATCAAATTTCTAGTCACAGATTGGTCTTTTTTATTAGATATGATAAATAAATGGAAAGTGGACAGAAGTGAACAAATGAAGCCATATATTATCACATAGTTGTTTGGCTCCATTTTAAATCATAACGATGACAGAAATCACCCAAATGGCCCTTATCAAAAGTTTACATACCCTTGAATGTTTGGCCTTGTTACAGACACACAAGGTGACACACACAGGTGAAAATGGCAATTAAAGGTGAATTTCCCACACCTGTGGCTTTTTAAATTGCAATTAGTGTCTGTGTATAAATAGTCAATGAGTTTGTTAGCTCTCACGTGGATGCACTGAGCAGGCTAGATACTGAGCCATGGGGAGCAGAAAAGAACTGTCAAAAGATCTGCGTAACAAGGTAATGGAACTTAATGAAGATGGAAAAGGATATAAAAAGATTATATAAGCCTTGCAAATGCCAGTCAGTACTGTTCAATCACTTATTAAGAAGTGGAAAAATCAGGGATCTCTTGATACCAAGCCAAGGTCAGGTAGACCAAGAAAGATTTCAGCCAAAACAGCCAGAAGAATTGTTCAGGATACAAAGAAAAACCCACAGGTAACCTCAAGAGAAATACAGGCTGTTCTGGAAAAAGATGGTATGGTTATTTCAAGGAGCACAATACAACGATACTTGAACAAAAATGAGCTGCATGGTTGAGTTTCCAGAAAGAAGCCTTTACTGCACCAATGCCACAAAAAAAGCCTGGTTAAAATATGCCCGACAACACCTTGACACGCCTCACAGCTTCTGGCACACTGTAATTTGGAGTGACGGGACTAAAATAGAGCTTTATGGTCACAATCATAAGCGCTATGTTCGGAGAGGGGTCAACAAGGCCTATAGTGAACAGAATACCATCCCCACTGTGAAGCATGGTGTTGGCTCACTGATGTTTTGGGGGTGTGAGAGCTCTAATGGCACAGGGAATCTTGTGAAAATAATGGCAAGATGAATGCAGCATGTTATCAGAAAATACTGGCAGACAATTTGCATTCTTCTGCACCAAAGCTGCGTATGGGACGCTCTTGGACTTTCCAGCACGACAATGACCCTAAGCACAAGGCCAAGTTGACCCTCCAGTGGTTACAGCAGAAAAAGTGTAAGGTTCTGGAGTGGCCATCACTGTCTCCTGACCTTAATATCATCAAGCCACTCTGGGGAGATCTCAAACGTGTGATTCATGCAAGACAATCAAAGACTTTGCATGACCTGGAGGCATTTTGCCATGACGAATGGGCAGATATACCACCTGCAAGTCATTGATCCGAAAGGGGGCAACACACAGTATTAAGAACTAAGGGTATGCAGACTTTTGAACAGGGGTCAGTTCCTTTTTGTCTTTGTTGCCATGTTTTGTTTTATGATTGTGCCATTCTGTTATGACCTACAGTTGAACGTGAATCCCATAAGAAACAAAAGACGTGTTTTGCCTGCTCACTCATGTTTTCTTTACAAATGGGACATATATTACCAATTCTCCAAGGGTATGCAAACTTTTGAGCACAAGTGTGTATAAATATACACCGATCAGCCTTAACATTATGACCACCTGCTTAATATTGTGTAGGTCCCCCTTTTGCCACCAAAACAGCCCTGACTGGTCGAGGCATGGACTCCACCTAGACCTCTGAAAGTGTGCTGTGGTATCTGGCACCCAGACGTTAGCAGCAGATCCTTTAAGTCCTGTAAAGTTGCGAGGTGGGGCCTCCATGGATCGGACATGTTTGTCCAGCACATCCCACAGATGCTCGATTGGATTGAGATCTTGGGAATTTGGAGGCCAAGTCAACACCTAGAACTCGTTGTTGTGTTCCTCAAACCATTCCTGAACCATTTTTGCTTTGTGGCAGGGTGCGTTATCCTGCTGAAAGAGGCCAATGCCATCAGGGAATACCGTCATGAAAGGGTGCACATGGTCTGCAACAATGCTCAGGTAGCTGGTACGTGTCAAAGTAACATCCACATGAATGGCAGGACCCAAGGTTCCCCAGCAGAACATTGCCCAAAGCATGACACTGCCTCCGCCGGCTTGTCTTCTTCCCATAGTGCATCCTGGTGCCATGTGTTCTCCAGGTAAGTGACGCACACGCACCTGGCCATCTACGTGATGTAATAGAAAACGTGATTCATCAGACCAGGCCACCTTCTTCCATTGCTCCGTGGTCCGGTTCTGATGCTCACGTACCCATTGTAGGCGCTTTCGGCAGTGGTACAGGGGTCAGCATGGGCACCCTGACTGGTCTGCGGCTACGGAGTCCCATACGCAACAAACTGCGATGCACTGTGTGTTCTGACACCTTTCTATCAGTAGCAGCATTACATTTTTCAGCAGTTTGAGCTACAGTAGCTCGTCTTTTGGATTGGACCTCGCGCCCCACGTGCATCAATGAGCCTTCACTCCCCACGTGCATCAATGAGCCCTGGCCGCCCATGACCCTGTCACTGGTTCACCGCTTCTCCTTCCTTGGACCACTTTTGATAGATACTGACCACTGCAGACCGGGAACACCCCACAAGGGCTGCAGTTTTGGAGATGCTCTGACACTGTCGTCTAGCCATCACAATTTGGCCCTTGTCAAAGTCGCTCAGATCCTTACACTTGCCCAATTTTTCCTGCTTCTAACACATCAACTTTGAGGACAAAATGTTCACTTGCTGCCTAATATATTCCACACACTGACAGGTGCCATGATAACGAAATTATCAGTGTTATTCACTTCACCTTTCAGTGGTCATAATGTTATGGCTGATCTGTGTATATTTGCAAATTTACAATATAAAATGGTCATACTTTTCACTGTACTTTTATATTTGAGGCAATTATAGTATCCTCTGTCATAAACCCTCAAGTTACTACTGGTGAATTGTGCATTGTGCTTAGGTGGAAGTTATCTTTTCCTGCACTAGAAAGAACTAGAAACACTTTAATAATGTTTAGTATCTTCAGCGAGGAAACAGCACCAAAACCGAATGTACAGAATTCTACTCTATATAACGCTGAACAGCAAATATTTGTTTTCAACGTTTTCCAAGAAAACGTCATCCAGTTCCTGATGAGTTGTTGCACAACACGTAATTTCAGGAGTTGACAGTAGTCTAGTGCCGGGAGTGCAGAGGGCACCTGGCAGACCAGGTGTGTTGTCAAAGTATGTAAATGTAATCAGTCAGTCTCCAAACTCATCATCAGGCTAATTTGGACTGGGGTGGTGCCAGTACCTATGGCACTCCAGGAACGGTGTTGACTACTCTGTTATTATTAAGGGGTTTTACAACACAACACATAATTCTTCAAGTCTCAACCCATGGTCTTACAAAGTACAGGTAAACAAATACAAATGACTGCTCATTAAAACAGTGCGAGTGGACAGGGCTCTTCTATTCCCATTGAGAGGTTAATAGAATAATTTTTCATCATCATGCCATTTTCTCCTTAATAACCCATACACAGGCTATTAAATGACAGCGAGCACCTTTTGATTGATGAATGGGCTTGAATGTAGTAAGAATGCCTTTGATTGATGAGTGAGCTGTGCCCTTGGGGAGGGTTAAATTAGGCTGGGTTATTGGTCCGTATTGAGAACTGTGAGGAGGCATATGCACTTAGTTTCACTTTCACTTAAGAAAAAACTTTAGCTTTTTATTACAGATTTATTTTTTGTGGAATTTTCATTGACTTTTGGGGCCATTTCTTCCACCATCTCCCAGCACCCTGTCTATTATGGTAATGGTGGAGGTTAAAGACTCGTTGCTAAAACTAATTTGCTCTGAAATGACCCTAATTAGATGCTAAGAAAATTTAAGCTAATTACAGCCTGGATTTGAGACCTGATTTGTAACCCCTCTTAGATGAGGTCAACTGAGTGCGTCTGATTTCTCTTTGCTGGAATTTGGTGGGGAATATTAAGACATCTGAATGAATGTGAAGATATAAATACCTAATGGTTACTGCGTCAAAGTGTCGATAAAGATATGACACCATATTTGTCACAGAAGTGTTCTCCTTATAGTTCCTGAAGGCAGTAGCAGTACGGCTTATCTAAAGGGCAGTCCATAATGTCAATTTGAAGTAACGAAGCCCTACATCCCATGTAAAATGAGTTATTTTACCAACAGAGCAGAGTTTGTGTGCATATATACGAAGATTCGATTTTCAAAAATATCCAGATTTACAGACGATTAAACAGCGTAAAGATGCTTGAGGAGGATCAATTGAAACCTGTAGAACATTGTGCTCTTCTGCTGTCCTCGTCTCTAACTAAAACCCAAGTAAATGACTGTTGATGTGAACACAATCACCCAGATTCTGTTCTACTTTGAAGGTGGCTCTGAGAGCTAGGACAGTTCGATATGGGATGGAATAGCCCATGGTGATTGATCCATGTGTCCTTTTGCCATTTAATCAGCTGTCACCTTGAGTTATCGGCATCATTTAGTGTAGGCATAACTGTCTTGAGACACAGTAACAGCAAAGAGTAAACTTTGCATGGTCTCCGTGTTGATTCAAAGAAGAGCATCTCAGGTTTCTCTAGACCATCCTATCAGCCAAACAGGTCTCTGTACGGACACATCTTCATATTGGTTTCTTAAGAGCTGCACATCAGACTGAGGTACCGGGAAATACATTTAAATATTCATAATATGTTTCATCTTCACATTCAGTGCTGTAAACCATATTCAATCAAATGTATTTTATAAAGCCTTTTCACATCAGCAGTTGTCACAAACTCAGACTGACCCCAGTGGCCCATTACTTAAACTAATGATACAAAACACAAAATGACTGAGTACAACAAAACAGAACTCATGGACATGCTGCATATTTTCAGAAAGGTAAATCCTGACACATTTCACGCTCGCATCAAACTCACATAATGGTCTCCCCATTTTAACTTTGTTTTTTCTGGGAGGGTGATGATAAGCAGAATTTGATACAATTTCAGTGCTAGAACATAATAAAAAACGGCCTCCTTGCAGATTTCATATGCCCCCTCAGTCACTATCTCCTTAAACTTTACATTGTGAGATTTAAAACGGTGTAATATATTATTAGGGCTAAAATATTACATGTAACTAGATTTGAACTTTACAAGTAAAGTTACTGGGCTTGCTTTTACGCTTTCAAAGTAAGCTTAAGATGGTTCTTTGGTACAGCAAACTTTGAACAATTATAGGTTTTTAAAGTATAAAAAGTATTTGAAAGCTGATATCCATGTTTGTGTAAAAGTAGCATAAAATCCTGTTGGTATGGTTACTCGAGTCACAGTATCTTATGTTTGGTAAACTACCTTCTTAAATATTTTCTTATTTGAATCGGTAAGAAGTATAGGTACATATAAGTACATCCATGTCTGTGTATCTGTTTCGGAAAGTATATTCCATTTCAGCTGTTTTTGAAAAGTAGCAGAAAATCCTGTTCCTATAGTTACTGCAGGATCTTGAGTTTGGTTAGAGGTATTTTTGTACATTTTTCAGATTTAAATAGGTAAGAAGTAGAGGAATATATGAAATACTTTTTGTCTATCTTGCCTCGAAACTGGGTTAAACGGCAGCTGTTTGGGAAATATTGCCAAAAAATGCATTGCTATGGTTACTTCGGTTGCAGTATCTCGAGTTTGGTAATAGAGATTTTCATGTTGTTTTCTGATTTGAATAGGAGAGAAGCATGCATACATTTAAGTAAATGCATGTTTGTGTATCTGGTTCAGAAAGTACTTTCCATTGGAGCTGTTTTTGAAATGTAGGGAAAAATCCTGCTGCTGTGGTTACTCTGGTTGAAGTAGCTCGAGTTTGGTTAGAGATATTTTTGTTTTTATTTCTGATTTAAATAGCTGTCAAGCAGAGGAATATATAAAATAATTGCACTTTTTCTCTGCCTTGCTGAGAAAGTGGGTTAAACGGCAGCTGTTTGAGAAATATTGCTAAAAATCATGTTGCTATGGTTACTGCAGTTGCAGTGCCTCAAGTTTGGAAAGAGATATTTTCATAATTTTTTCTGATTCAAATAGCTGAGAAGTAGACGAAGATATGAAACACTCTTGTGAAACAACTTTTTGTCTATGTCATTTGCAAAGTGGTCCAAATTGCAGATATTTGTAAAAAGTTGTGTGAAGTTTTGTTGAATTCATTTCTTAAATCGCTGTAAGTTTTGTTCTGAAATATATTTTTTTGTAATTTTTTTTCACGTTACAATAGTTGAGAATGTGAGGATGCTCACATCTTTTAAATGTTTCTCTAAGTAGTTGAAAGGTGTTACAGTAGGTTGTTTGCGACAACTGTGACTTTTCAAAACGTTAGAATGTTGGAGTGTAAACAATGGAAACTTCAGAATTCCGAAGAAATCCCATTCAAGTAAATAAAGTTTTAAAAGTTTAATAAAAGTTAAATATTTAAAAAAATTTAAAAACAATCAAAACGTTGTATGCACGTTTTTTTTTTTTTTTGCTGCGCAAGCCCCAGTAATTACATATGACACCTTGTTTGAAATAGGTAAAAGAAAATACACATGTATATCAAAATTTAATTGAAACATATTTTTTAAAAAGTATCTTTGCCCCCAAATCAGTTAAGCTGAGCCCCCCCCCCCCCCCCCCCCCCCCACCCCCCAGCAAGCTCAGGCACCATTTTGGGGTGTGCCCCCTAGGTTGGGAACACCTGAGCTAGAGCTCTGTCTCCCCATCCTCCAGCGCAGTGCCACACTGCACTATCCAAACTGCAGTATTGCCAAAATGACTGCCCTCCCCAGGATGACTGCCTTATATCTCATGAAGCTGTCAGCTGTCACACCAGATCAAAGATCAGGGAAACTACTCTGCTCTGCAGTGTCGCCAGAGGTCGAGAGGATGTGCTCAGCTGATGCTTGGATCTGCATGCTCAGCAGATGTAATCACTTTGCCCTGCAGTAACCTAGCATGGTACTATCACTGTCACTACTCCTCCGGCTGGTTGCTTCATCTGAGCTTGTCATCTCGTGTCATCTTGTGTTTTTTTGTTTGGAAATGGAAGTTTAAGGTTTTTCACTATTGTTCACTGGAACAAAACACATCACCTCACTATGAGGGGTACAATTGCAACAGCTACAAATAAATATAAAATGAATTAATAAATTAAAATGAGTGACCAAAATGGATGACGGTGGATGAATGTTAATACAGCAGTATGGTTTTCCACCTCAATCATTAGGACAAGAAATGCAATTCATACTCCATTTCTGGGGTTAAAAAAATCACTTTATGTTCAGGCTAGAAGCTTTTAACAAAACCTTATCTCTGGGAAGTTGAATATAGATGAATGTATTGTCTGGTCCTTGTGAATGTAGTCATTACTGCGAACCAGCAGTGTCCTTTTCCCTGATGTTGCTAGATTACAGACAAATTAGCTGCAGGAACGTCATAGTCTGCAACCCTTTATTGAATCATCCCTGTAGATTAGTTGCAGAGAGTTTACCCCAAGGCAGTATAAGAGACTGTCTGAACGGGGCTTATGCATGGCAATGACATGCAGATGCTCAACACAGAGAAAGCAACACGATAAGACAAGTGTTTTCCGTCTCATGATGGAAAGATTACCTCTGATTCAGCCAACTCGCCATCATCCACTGGAAATATGAATTGATAGCCAGTGTTAATGAGCTTAGTGGTACGTTATGTATATAATTATAGATTTTTATTTCCTCCGCAAATTGAACATTTCCAAAGCTACTGCTGTTCTGTCTCTCAGACGTACCCTAACATGCTTCTGATTCCCCACCCTCCAGCCCACGTCTGACATTGACGTAACAATATCAGGCTAGAGCCTTGTTGCCATCCCTTGGGGAGTCTGACTGCGGCAGTATGTGTATCAGAGTCTTTACACGAAGGCAGCATCTGGGCACACCTTCAGGCCCTCTGTTATACTGTTGGGTCCCACTTCTCACAGCGATCATGATCTGAAGCCCTTGACGACGTCACAAAAACCTGTTGATGATATCTGTCCGCTTCCAAATAGGGAGTTTGCTTTTTACGAATAACGTTAATTGCTGAAATAATTTTAGGCTTGGGTTTGTTTTGTTGAAGTCCACCATTTGTAGAGATCACTATGCTTCAGCGGGGTACTGATTAGTTTTCCACTCTCTCTGTAGCCTCCCAAGGGAATTTCATGCCAGACACCACGCAAACCCAGAAGATTCCATTCATGTCTAAAACCATGGTTACCGCGTAAGCACTCTGCTAGGTTATTGTGCCAGCTGTAGTTATACAAGCATTGGATGCAAGAAAGAGAGGAGGAACACATCTGATGTTCACTGATTTTTACAATGAGGGAAAAAATTATTTGATCCCTTGCTGATTTTGTACGTTTGCCCGCTGAAAAAGAAATGATCAGTCTATAATTTTAATGGTAGGTTTATTTGAACAGTGAGAGACAGAATAACAACAAAAAAAATCCAGAAAAACGCATGTCAAAAATGTTAAATTGATTTGCATTTTAATGAGTGAAATAAGTATTCGACCCCTCTCAATCAGAAAGATTTCTGGCTCCCAGATGTCTTTTATACGAGCTGAGATTAGGAGCACACTCTTAAAGGGAGTGCTCCTAATCTCAGCTTGTTACCTGTATAAAAGACAACTGTCCACAGAAGCAATCAATCAATCAGATTCCAAACTCTCCACCATGGCCAAGTCCAAAGAGCTGTCCAAGGATGTCAGGGACAAGATTGTAGACCTACACAAGGCTGGAATGGGCTACAAGACCATCGCCAAGCAGCTTGGTGAGAAGGTGACAACAGTTTACAACAGGTGCGATTATTCACAAATGGAAGAAACACAAAAGAACTGTCAATCTCCCTCGGTTTGGGGCTCCATGCAAGATCTGACCTCGTGGAGTTGCAATGATCATGAGAATGGTGAGGAATCAGCCCAGAACTACACGGGAGGATCTTGTCAATGGTCTCAAGGCAGCTGGGACCATAGTCACCAAGAAAACAATTGGTAACACACTACGCCGTGAAGGACTGAAATCCTGCAGCGCCCGCAAGGTCCCCCTGCTCAAGAAAGCACATGTACAGGCCCGTCTGAAGTTTGCCAATGAACATCTGAATGATTCAGAGGAGAACTGGGTGAAAGTGTTGTGGTCAGATGAGACCAAA